>VDFB02318422.1:0-29378 GCA_007258455.2 Sequoia sempervirens | reverse complement strand
CAAGATTACACATAGCCAACAAAGATTTCAAAACATCCATAACAAGATTTAATCTATTTTCTCACTAGGACACCTTTTCCAAGTATGGTTATTTTTGGAGGGGTACACGCAAGGCCATGATTTCTCATACGCTTCTCATGGATGAGAGGGACTAGAAGACCATTGTCATTTTTCCCAAGTTTCTTATTTTTTTTATAGCCCATACCAAGCATCATTTGTAGTCCTTTGTTGCTATCATCCATGGGAAGATCAGGCATACGCCTTTCATCTTGATATAGCACACTTCATATGTCTTTTTCATCTACCACTTCTCAGCTTATGTCTCCCCAACACTTGAATCTAGATGGGTCTGCTTTAAAATTTTGGGATGATGTTTCAATCGATTGGGGCTTCCCGCGAGACCTAGGAGAGTGAGATAACTCTCCTATTACAAAAGCACTCTTCTTCATTCTATAATCCCCACAACCATTGTCTTGGATAATAACTTTAATTTTAGAGATTTGAAGAATGGCTAGTGTCTTTGTCTTAGAGGTGGAGGCTAAAGTAGTTGGGTCTACATATGGAGTGGTAGGGCCTTCATCATTCTTTGGGACCTAGGGTATCTTGTAATACTTTGCTTCCATAATTTTATAGTAATTAAATGGCTTGGGATCACCATGGATTGTGACCTCTTGATTATGATAGGGAAACTTGACACAGTGGTTGAAGGTAGAGGTGACAACTTGCATCCCATGTATCCATAGATTCCCTAGGAGGATATTATAAGGTAAATCAAGATCAAGGATCTGGCATGTGGTTTCCATGATGGTTGACCCTACTTGAATAGGGAGTTGAATAGTGCCTTGAGACACTCTTTCCTGATCATCATATGCCCTAATTATTATACCTTCACCTTTTTCAATGATTTCCTCAGAGAACCCCAAATTCTTTATTAACTTGAGAGGATAGATATTGAGACCTGTACCCCCATCCACCAAGATGCTTTTGACTTTGTTTTATGGACCAAGACCTCAAGATGGAGTGCGTGGTTATGAGATGGTTGCATTGGGAGGTCCTGATCAAAAAATGTGAGGAGATGTGGGGTGGTGATGTTTCTAACCATAGCTTGGAACTGTTTAGCATCAAGATCTCTAGGGAAAGTGGATGAAGCCAATGCTTCCTCTAGGATATTCCTATGCACGGGCGAGATCTTTAGCAACTCCATGATGGAGATCTGAGTGGGGGTTCTTTTCAACTAGTACAAGACATTATAAACATTGGGAACATATTTTGGATTTGAGGTGGATGCCTTAGATGGTTGGGATGGTCCAACAATGGTAACTTTTTTGCCATGTGTGGTGACTCCACAATCAGCTTTGGCTCCCTTGACATTAAAAACAGTGACCCATTCATCTAGGGATATGACAACAAGATCGTAAACATGGTTTACATTTCCATTATTTTTATTTTCATGGTTATTCCCTTTATTATGATCGGGCATTGGATTCCTGTATATCTTTAGGTCCTGATTTTTGGTTGGTTGCTCAACATTTATGATTTTTTCATCAATAAGGTCTTGGATTACATTTTTAAATCTCATGCAACTAGTCGTGGAGTGTCCCTTGATTTTATGAAAATAATAAAGGTGGTTTTCATTGTACCATGGTGGTTTCACTTGGGGCTCTTGATAATTCTCATAAATGGGGATTTTAATGAGATTTTCATTTACTAGCTTCTTCATGATGGATTCGATTGATTCCCCAAGGATTGTGTATTTTTTCTTGGGGGATACTTGTTTCATGGAGGTGGTACCACTTCATTATTCAAATTGTTGACTTGATTACTGGGTGGTTGTGATACCACATTGGCTTGTGTGTTGTTTCAATTTTTTCCTTGCGGTTGTTGGTATGATTGTGTGTTTTGTTTAGGGACACTAATTATGACCTTGGCATCAATCACACCATCATTAGTGACATTTTTGGTTTTTTCCCATGTGCAAGGTCTTTCGTTATAAATGGTGTAAGGGCGGCTATCTTGATATTCCTAATATGTGAGTGTTCCCCCTTGTGCAATAAGGGCTCTTTCGATGTTGAGTGTCTTGGGGATCAAATGATCATACATGGTGATGCAATACATTTTTAGGTGGAAGGGCACATTTTTCTCAAGATTGGAAATGATAGTGCAGATTTGTTGTTCCTCTAGCATGGCCCACTTGCTCCTATTGGCCTTAGATCTTCAACATTGTATGAAGGTTGTGAATGTATCTCCCTTAGCCTATTTAAGAGTGGATAGTTCCTCTAGACTCACATCCATTCCTATGTTGAATGCATAGTTCTTTATGAATGCATCCATGATTTCTTGGAATTATTTGATTCCAAGAGGGAGGCAAGAGAACCATTCAATTCCCTGTCCAACAAAACTTCTAGGGAATAGTCGCATTAGATATGTGTTGTCATATGCAACTTCCATGAAATGTACTTGGAATTCCCTGATGTGATCTTTAGGATTACCCATCCCACGATATTTGTCAAATTTAGTGATTTCAAACCCTTTTGGGAACGGTACTATCGTAAGGCTTCTGTTGAATGGATAGGGGAAAAAATTGCTTAGAATTTTCATTGTTTTTCCAGATTGGAGGTCTAGCACCTGTTGCAAGAGCAACTTGATTTGTGTCATCACATCATTTTTTGGATCAGGTGGTGGGGTGAATGTGTTTTGAGGTGGTCTAATCATTTAAGTGGCAGGTGGGGTGTTGTGTATATTTGTGGGAGGTTGTTGCAAGCTTTGTTGTGTGACCAAGGCCTATTGGTATGCCTTAAATTGTTGTTGTGCCAACAATGCTTGTTGTTAGTCTTGTTGTTGTTGTTAGTACCAACAATGCTTGTTGTTGGGCTAATAATTGGGTTGATTCTTGTTACACTTGGTGTGGACATCAAATCTGCAAATGGTTAGTAACTAACATAGACAAACATGATTAGTTTCCAAGCAAAACAAACCTTCAACATCCATATGAGATATCTAACATGTTCTAAAATGCTATCTAATAACAAGATACATAAAAGCCTACAAAGAAAAACATGAAATCAATCTATCCCATATTGGATTGGTGTCACATGTGCTAGTGACCCTTTCCCAATCCTTGATTGATAGCTAGTGATGATGATGCAATGGAAATGATGAGCAAAATTAGTTCTCAAGGAGAGTAACTTTGCATATGCTTTTTGGATGAAATTGTGGAGGTTGTGAAGGATTTGATAAGAGATGAAGCCTCTATTTTATAGATTTTCAAAATGCTAAGAGTGTTGAAAATGGACCAATGTGGGAAAAAGATCAATCCAATAAGATAAGGCCACTTGTCAAGTAATGATAGGCCAATGGTTGTGCAAGATTTGGGAAGAGTACCCATGAGAGGGAAAATTTGAATTCAAATTTTGCAATAAATGCTGATTTTGACTTTGGAAGGGGACATGTAAGAGGCATGTAAGGCCTCATAAATGCTATGTTGGGTGTACATGTCCACTTTGGGGGAGATTCAAACTTGGAGGATATTCTCCCTTTATGCCAAGTTGAAAATAAAGATTTTGATAAATCAATTAAATGAAATTTCATGTGCAAGTGGCCAAATCTAGAGAATGCAAGTGGGTGAGATTAGCATTTAATCAGGATTAGATTAAATTAATGATGATTAGGCTGATTTGACCAATTTGACTTGATTTAGGGATTTAAATCAAATCAAAGGGAGATGAATGATGATCTGAGATTTAATTAAATAAATGATTGATTTATTTAATCAAAGAGATGATGATAGTATCAAGTTTGATTTATTTGATTTAAACTGATGACTTTAGGAGATTGATAAATAAACTTGATTTATTTGCCGAATGGATGAAAATGACCTAGTTGAATGCATTATGTCAATTTGACGTGTCTACACTTGGTATTGTTGTAGAGCTTGTTGATATGATTTTTACTGAGCTGCTTGGTATTGTGCATATGCTTGTGCTTGTTGAGTATGATATTGGACTTGTGCCTGAGCTTGAGCTTGTTGGGAGGCTTGTGCAACCTAGGCAGCCTATGCGGCTTATGTGGCTTGTGCAGCTTGAGCTACTTGGGCTACTTCCATAGCTTGGGTAGCTTGTTGTGCTTGTTGTGCTTGTTGTTGTTACAACAAATCTTGAGCTTGGGCAACTTGTTGTGCTTGCACTTGTTGAGTGGCTTGTTGTGCAACTTGTGTGGCTTATTGAGCCTGAAACTATTGAAGTTCCTTTTGGTAGGCTTGTTGAGCTGCTTACAATGTGATATTGTATTGGTTTGCCATGTTTGACTTTGGTGGTGGTGGTGGTCATGGATTTGGAATGGTGTGAGATGTTGTCATGAGAGGTGTTGTTGGATTGATGATAGGGGGTTGTGTGGTAGATGGTGTAGTTGATATGATAGGTCCTTGGGAGACAACATTTTGAGATTTTTTGATTGTCTATGTCGTTTGGATTGGTGCCACCTGGTGTTGCGATATTGGTGGCATGATCGATGGATTTGGTATGATGGTTTGATTCCTGATTGGATTATTTCTTTGATTTTTTTGATTGAGGATTGGTAAACGGGGTTTCCCTAAACCGAGAAGTGGTGTGGATGTTAGTGGTAGAGGTGGAAATGGTGGGAAGATGGGTGGTGTGTTCCATTGATCAAATGATGATGATGATGATGAGGGATCAAATATCCCTCATGGTCCAAATAGTCCACCTTCTCTTTCTGAAGTCATGTGGAGAGACTTGTGGGTTAAGATGATATGCCAATGTTGCAGAGGATGGATTGTTGGGTTCATAAAAGACGAGCAAAACGTATGGGTGTTTCATATTTTGAGGAATAGATTGACCCAAGATTGTGTTTGCATCCAAGTCTTGGTTATTTACAAGGGGATTTTTTTGAAGAACATGAAGCAATGAGCTCCCCTTGTTGACAATAGGTTGAGTTGGAGCAAGGGATGATGTGGGTTGGGGGATGGGTTGAATGATGCTTTGAAATAAGGGTGTGAATGAGACCAATGGCATAATACCAAGAAGTTTCTCCACAATAGTTCCTACATCATAGTCAGAAGGGAGTTTAGTCCCTTCCTTTAGTAGCTCTAACATGTATTGTGAAGGATTCAACCTCATCATCACATTGAAAATTTTGTGATTTTTGACTATTTCTATGATTTCATCTTGAGTCGTCCCTATGACATTGTTGGTGATGTCTTCCACTTGAAAACCTTCCTCTTGAGGATCTTTTGGAAGTTGAGGAAGGTTAAGTGGTGGATTGCTAGATCTAATGGGGTTGATTTGAGGCATAGTTTGACTCAAGTCACTTGAAGTGGATGTTTCTTTGTTTTTTTCCATGTTCTTCTTGTGTTGAAATCTAGTTTCGACCATAAAATAAGGATCAATTTTTTAAGAATGTGGGAGGTGAACCTCTAACTCCTTGGATTGATCTTTAGGTACAAAAAAGAATGTCTAAGATGTTAAGGATCAAAGAATGGTGATGACATGATGAAAGGTGGATGATTGTGGATGATTAAAATCTTAAGAACCTTGAAGGAGATACTAGACTTTAGGACTTTTTTATTTTTGATGTTGGATTTGATTTTGGATTTTGATTTTGATTTGATTTGGACTTGAATTTGGATTTGATTTTGGACTTGATAATGAACTCATAAACTCCAAGAGGTTATATGGTGTCTTGGAATAATTTTTTTCACAAGGTGATAATTTAACTAAGTGTATGAAGAAGGATGCATCCACACACACTTAGTCAAGCAAGATGATTTTTGTTTGATTCAAAGGATTTTCCAAAAGTCTAATATGAAGGATTTCTCCAAGATTCTAAGAGTTATTTGTGAAGTGGATTTGATTGATGTTTTGAGGATGGATGAAAATGTTGATTGTGATCCTAAGTGAACCTAGAAATACTTTTGTTTACAAGACCTCGATATTGAAGAACATGCTATAATTCCTATGTGAGAAACTCAAACCTTTGAAAAAGACTTGGATTTTAACAATAGTAAAATGAATACAAATTGGGATTGTCCTTTAAAGCATGCTTGTAAAAGTTATAGACCAATTTGTCCCTAACTTCATAAAGCATAGACTAACATTTCTTGAGAGATTTTTGACTAAGACCTTTGGACTTTGGTTTTCGTATTTTTATCTTTCAAGAAATCATTTGAAAGAGCGCATTTGTGGGGTCCAATTTTTTCTTATCTTTTTCTTAATGAGTTCTTTTTACCACAAACACTTTCTTGCTTAGCTTTTGAACTAAATGTCTAATGTCTCATCTCTTTTCATCCCACAAAATCCATTATGTGGAAATCAAGGAAATCAAGGAAATAGTTCCCTAATGTTGAATTTAGAGAGAAAATTTACATACAAACCCAAATACTTAGAATCCTCTAAGGATAAAATCTCAAGGCACAAGTAGTAGCACTTGGATTCTTTCAAAGGTATGTGTTCCTAATAAAGGGTTTGAAATTTGATGACCATTGTTAAATGTTTGTTTTCAAGATTTTGGATCCAATCAATGTGTTTAACTAACTCAAGATTGAACAATCCTAGGATGGAAAAGAAAATATTTGTTGAATTTCCCACTTGGATAAATCCAGTTGTGCTTATTCAGAGTGGATACTAGAAGCTTGACCACACTGGCTCCCCTCCATGACACTGACTTCTATGGATCAACCAAGCTTCAATTCTCATGAATCTCCCATGATGAACTTCTCATCTCTACAAAGAATCACAAGTATGTGGAATGACTCCAAAGGTCTGACCTCCTGACGCTAATAAATATTGGGATTTTTGGCTACTACACAATGGTTCATAATAAAGGCATCTGGTTCATATGACATGATGATGAACTCCCTCAAGAGGCCTCCCAACCCATAGAATAGGGGCTTTACACATCATAAAAATACTGGGGGAGAGCTATCCTACATCACTAAGTTAATTGCAAACTTTCCTTGCAACCACAAATTTGTATAGTGGTTTGAAAGAGCCTGGCTTATGCTCATTACCGCTTGGGTCGTTCCCTTGGGGTGAGTACTTTTTCCCACCAAGGTAGGCCCTCTTAAGTTAAACAAAAGAAAATAAGCACATTTTTAGTTCGATCAATCATTGTTTGCATGAACAAGGAGATAACACATGCAATGTACTTACTCACTCACAAGATTTGTTCAATTTTTAAAAGCCCAAATTGAAGTGTGGAGGAAATATTTTAGAAAACTTAATATCACCAAAAGACTTTTGATTCTCAAGATCACCATGAAGCATGAGAGAAGTGCATACACCTTTTAATGATATTAACTTGTAAAAAAGATTACAAAATAGTAAAAACATGTGTTCATTTTAAACCTCAAAAATTACTAATGGATTCTTTTTATAGCACCAAATCAAATGTTTGAAGTTGTTTTGTTCAATTCTTAAATCCAAAATCAACTCTAGTAAGTTCCTAATGTTCCTTTTAACCCTTTGATTGTTCTTTCTAAAACCCAAAAGAAATTTATGTGAGTCCCAAAATTGAAGATAACAAAAGCCTTAAAATGGGATTATAATTGCTCCCAAAGTGTTTAAAACCACTTGATACCATCATATGATAATTCCATAAGAAGCCTTGTTTTCATTTTATCCTTTCCTTCTTGATCACCTCAACCTACAAAAGCCTATAGAAAATAGAATCGCAAGAGAAGGTTAGAAGTCCAAGGTGATCAATATAAAAAGCACATGTTGAATTAAAATTGAAAAGTTGAATTTTACCCCACCCCAGCATCGCAACCCATGAAGGGGTCACTATTTGGAGACATCAAGCAGCTCTCTAGTGAGAGTCAGTGTCACTCTGTGGAGAAACGGAGACCATGATTGCGTCACTATTTCTCCAAGTGTCACTCTTTGGAGTTTGAAAGATAGGTCCTTTAGGAAAATAATAGAAGTTTTTCCCTTTGAAATAGACATAATGTCACCCTTTGAAGTAGACACAACGTCACTATATAGTGAGGCTAGACTAATAGCATTGTTTTTTTTCTTTTGTAGTGTTGTTTCCTACAAACATAGAAACTTGAAAAAAATAGCGGAATTTTGAACAAAAACTGTGTTAATTTCTCAAGATTTTCCCTCTTAGCACCAAAATGTGAATGGTAGATCTAGACTTGCTCAAACATGAACAAACAATACAATGTTATTCACTAAACAAATCTAAACTAGCATTCCCCATTATATTCATTCAAAGCACAATGAACAAGAAATAAAGCAAAGAAACCAAATGAAACCTATTTAAATCCTATTCAAATGTTCAAACCCAGTATCTCATGGGGGAATTGGTGCTTCTTTGATGTGGAAAGAATCCCTTTCCCAATTCCTAGATAAGATTGATGAGTGAATGGTTGATCCTTGATAAAATTCTCAATAACCTAGCTATGGTGATGAAATTCTATGATAACTTTGATAAAAATGGATGAACTTTGATTCAAATATGTAGATAGTAATTTTTCCTCAAGTTGTGGATCCAAAATCAATAGAAGAGTCCCCCATTTATAGGAATGAAGGATGCAGAAGTGAAAAACATGAAGAATGTGGGACTAAAGATAAACCAATAACAATGTGCCACTTGTCAACATGCTATTGAAGAGAGGTGGAGCACATTTTGATCAATGTGCAAATAAAAGCAATTAGGTGGAAATTTGAAATTTGAAAGATGGCTTGTGGAGGAAGAGTTGAAAGGTGAGTTAATGCCCCTTGGCTCAAGAAAAAAATACATGTGTAAGAGTTATAAATGCCATGTTGGAGGACAAGTCCTTTTGGGAGGGAGATTTCAAATTGGAGGAATATTCCAAAGACATGCCATGTTTGAATGATATAGAAGAATTTATAAATCAAATAAATTGATTTACTTGTGCAAGTTACAAAATCTAGAGGATTTGATTATTAGAGTTAGAGTTAATTAGGATTTAATTAACTTAGATGGAAATTAGTTTGATTTGACATTTGACTTAGATTTTTGGATTTATTTAAATCAAATGGTAGGAATAATGAACATTAGATTTAATTAAATAAAGTTTGATTTATTTAATTTAGAGAGATGATATTAGATTTAATCAAAAAAAGGTTAATTTATTTAATTAAAAGAGATTAACTTAGGATTAAATAAATAGAATGATTTATTTAATCAAAAGAGAAACATTAGGATTAATTAAATAAAATAATTTATTTAATAAAAGAAGATGATGATTTAATCAAATAAAGTTGATTTACTTAATTAACAGAGGAATTACAATGAATTAATTAAATAAGGATTATTCAATTAAATGGTTAGTAAAAAGGTGATTAAGGGGGAATTGATGTTAGTAAGTTGGGATCTAGTGCATGATATAAATTAGGATAATTTGAACATCTACAAAGACATTTAAGAACAAATAAACACCTGTTGTAGATTTGGAAACACTCACTCAAACTAAAACATTCCTAATAATCTACCCAAAATTATAGGGAAAACCTTGCTTCATCAATTCTACAATGCATCTGAGACTCTGTGCAATGCATTTGACTTTGTGAACTGCATTTACTGTCCTAAACAATGCATCTTCCTATCTTGCAGCGCATTTGACATACTAAAACACATATGTTGGCTAAAAGAATGCATTTGATAACCCTACAATGCATCTAAAATTATGTGATGCATTCATTGTCCAGAACAATGTAATCGACCTGTTGCACAACATCTGCTACCTTAAACAATGTAACTTTCCAAATTGCAATGCATTTGTCACCTCAAACAATGCATTTTCTTGGCATTCAGAAAAATCACCGTCACTATCCAAACCCGAGAGTTATAATTTTCAATAAGTTTTTAGACATTCTTTTCTAGTAAATCTTTGTGCCAAATAGATTCACCATTCAACCATTGCACCTTTAGGTTTGTCATTTGGCCTTAACAATAGTCATATCTTTGACTTATCATCCTTTAGACTTCACCATCATGTCTTTAATTCACCTTCATATCCTTGCTAGTCAAGTTGAATACCAGTTAATCCATCATGGAAAATATCAACAAGCCATAGACTTCAAAAGGAAATTCCTCAATTCCAAATACCAACCAACCACAATCCATATTCAATGACCCATGTATCCTTCCTACCAACTATCCATAAGTCCTAGCCATTCAACCATCTGTCCTCACTATCAAGACTCCCTTAGTACATTGCATGTCAGTAAGTCACAGCAAAAGTCCACTTATCCTAACCTTGACAAGGGAAGCCAAACATCCACTAACCCTATCTTAGCCTTCATAGTCATATTCTATTCCTTCATCCACAAATCCCTTCCAAGTATCTACATCCTATCCTAGTCCATCATCTCTCACCCCCTTTCAAGCTTCCATGTCCTATCCTAATCCTTCATCCACTAAACCATTTAAAAGACACTGCATCCTCTCCTAGTCCACCATTCATTAATCAATACCAAGACCTTACATCCTATACATCTCATCATGATCTCCAAAGTCATATCCCAATTAATAAACTTGAGGGTACATGTCAAAAGGAAAGTCCAAAGCACAACATCATGGCTTCACCTTCATGTCAATATCAAAGTAGTCCATTGCATGACCCCATCCTTAAGTCCACTCAAGAAGTCCTCCTAGATAATAGTGGCACCCAACATACACCTATCCTTGACAAAAATTCCATTCCCAGCCATGTTGTCCAAGACAACCCCTTATTTGACCAAGAGACTACCATTGATCAGGAAGTCCAAAACGATCCACTCCTTGACCTTTATGCCATTCATAATTGAACACTTGACGATGACCCTATCTTGGTTCTGAATATCACCATTCCCAAAATGAGACACTTTCCTCCATGGGACACATACATGATTTCTCACTAGATTAAGAGTCTTCTACTCTAGACATCTTTGCAAATTATTAAGCTATAGTTAAATTCAATGGACTCTACGACACTGATCATAAAGACGGTTTTGACATCTACTTGGAAGCACCTGTAGCATCATCTAAATTTGACATGTCACAAGATCAGACCCAAGATATCAATTAGAATGATATAACACATGTCACTAAATCTAAGACATCCTATCAACTAGGACTATCCACTTTTATCAAAGCACACTTTCTTGCAGAAGAGAAGATTCCAAGTAACAACTTTTGCATACACAATGATGGGTTTGCATCTTGCTTCCATAATGACAAATACAACATCGCAAATAGAATCTATCAAAGCATGCAATATCAAGGAAAAGGACTCAGCATACATGAGCAAGGAATTCTAGAAGTAACTATACAAGTTCAGGAAAATTATAGACATCAAGGTCTTGGCTATTCCTCAGTCATAAAATCTAATGATGTTAATGGTACCTCCTCAATATTGAGGGAAAATTTATCTGATATAAACATCAAAATAGGTGCATGAGTAATCCTTGTCATAAGGTTGTTGCCAACACCCCTTCCATCCACACCATAAATCATCATTCCAACATGGAGAAACCTTCCATTCTGAACCAACGAAAACAAAAGTCTTACAAATCAAATTTCAAAGTTCATTGAATCAAACAAAAATCCAAGTGGACAAATGAAGTTAAAATGGATCCCAAAGAAAAATGGATCAAACAAATACAATATTCCAAATTCAAAATTCAATCAAAATGCATAGAGCCACAAGAAAAGAGGACTCCCACATATAATAAATTTCCACCCCCTTCAAAATGGTCAACAAGTAGGACACCTAAAAGTCATGGTTCCAAATGCTACGCCAATCAACAATCCAAACTCCGTCATCCAACTTCTCAAGTTTGGATAATAAATAGTGATTTATCTAAATGTCTAGACAATCCTCCCACATCTAACATCATCTGTCATAATCCTACAACTCGCCTAAAGTCCAAAAGTACCATTTCACAAATCCATCACATCTTGGTAGTAAATATTTATCATAAGGAGTTTCATGGCACTCTATCGCGATGTGTGTATTCTAATAAGGCCAAATCTAGTATGATGAAAGGATCACAATGACATCAATTAGTTATATGCAAGCACTATGATCCTAACAAGGCAACTATTTCATAAAGGTCATTATTGGCATATCATGGCACTAGTCTCTACATCAGCATCCTTTGTGGGTTCAGAACAACTAGTGATTATCTAAAGCATCAAAGCCATCTAGAAATGTCAAAAATACAAAAGAATTGAAAAATACAAAAAATTGTCACCCTAATGAAAATCTGGCAAACAAGCATCTTGGTGACACTAAAAAAAGGACAAGTCAAGAAAATAGTAAAGAGAAAAATTTCGTTCAAAAGTGAAAACCATTGTTATGGCACTTTGGATAAGTACCATGATAAAAACCTAGCAAACAAGTGTCATGTGTATGGGAAATTATCTACATGGACTTTTACACTTGGGGGCAAGTCATCTCATCTCCCATGCCTTCATCATGACATTTACATTCGTCCATTTACTCCATATCATTTCGATCCATTTTTCCCACCTACCTTGGTCTTGACATAAAACATGCAAACATAAGTCATGCTTTGGGAAAATTATTGACATGTCTATCCTCTAGTCATACACTATTCACGAAATATCATAGCATTACTTCCATAACCTCATTATCCTTATGCGACATAGTCCTTGAAGATCATTTGACAATTCCACTAGTCTCATGTCTCCTATATTTTACCAAGGCCATCTTGTTGGAGTGAAAATGACACTAAGATGGGGGGTGAATCAGTGTCTTAACATATTTAAACATTTTCATAAAATAAAACATTGTTCAAATTTGATCTCAATATTTCAATGATTAATGCATTCATTAGTTGAATGTAATCATTCATAAGCAGGATTCAGAAATGTAGTAACCAAATAGTAAACAAAGCAGCAACACCATAGTAAAGTAGAGAAATCACACAAGAACAAAGTGACACAAGATTTTTTTGAGTGGAAAACCCTACTGGGAAGAAAAACCACTCCTGAAATGCCTTGCAGGCTTAATCTTTTTGATCCACTATTCACAATTCCTTATAGGCTAATTTTTTAGCACCCACTCAAGGAGCACAAACCCCTCATTTAGAGATATCAATCTCAAGGAGTACCAACCCCTCAAATTATTTTTTGAACAATAATAATATTAGAGAATCTCTCTATTTTCAAGTAAGCTCAAGGAACTCAATAGTCTTATCTACCTAATACCCTAAGAATTCAACTCTTGAATCCTTAAAATATTAAATAGAAAAGAATTACAATTGTGCTTTGCAACATGTTTCAATATTTTGTATAACAGAGCTTTTACATTTCATTTCTTGATACAACCAGTAACAATATCTCAGAATCATAACAAGAAGTCTCACAGTGTTCAAAACACTGTATATATACTTAATTTCAAATAGGCCTGCCAATAATAAAGTCTTCAAAGAATTCGGGGTCAAAGGAATCTGAAACCCCATTCAATTTTAGAAAGTGAACCAAAAGAATAAATGACTACAGATGATGGAATAATAGAACGCATGAATAGGAGGCTGAAATAGACTTTGCCAAGGATATATCAATGCCTTTTATTCAAACTGCAAGAGTTTTACAAGAAAACCTAGATCAAGTGCAATAACTTTCATAATAATACAAAATTTGAATCTATTTTCAGAAAACCCACATGTTGAATCCATCATTTCTATATTGAATGAAATGAGTTCAAAAGTAACTAACAGATTTTTCAAAAAAATGTGACTACCCATCAGCTTAAATTCATAAATCCTCAATGCCAAATGAATATTCTTCTTTTAAGAGCCTTCAACAAAGATTTTGAGGTAAAACAAATACTCTGACAGTTGTAATGCAAGATTCCCAAATACCCTTATTGAGCAGATTTAAAAAATAATATGTGACAGATGGAAATAAACCATCTTTTACTTCACAACCCACTTATCCTTTTTTCTTTTTTAGATGTGAACAAAAAGCAAATATCTTCCATGAAAATAAAATGTTGGAAGTGATACCTGATTAGTAGCAAGAAAAACACATAAATACCAGTCAAAATTGTAGCTCCCATGATTTCCTTCAACCGTTGTCGAGCTTCTAGCTAGTGAGGCACACCAAACATAGCATCCATAAATATATTTTTTCCTATCACATTCATTACAGCCAACTAGAGTCAAGAGAGCACCAATCAACTCAATGAAACAATCCTTCATGGCGGCGGTGAGGCTAGGGTTTCATACCCAGCCAAATGAAAATCATTAACCACTATTTTCGTAACTTTTCCAAATGTCAAAGCATTTGAATCAAAGGCTTTTGATGCCATTTTCAAAAATTAGATAAGATTTGAAGCCCACAATGATTTAGGTAAACATCATTATGTATTTAGAATATGTTGTCTAAGGAATGTCGACCACATCATTTCCACCAAATATAGCATGAAAACTATTGACTTCACCAAGTAAACTTTAATTTGAGTCAAAGATTCTCATAATGCTAACATAGAAGAATGAAGGCTGCCAATAACTTCTTACATAAGACAAGAACAAATAAATATAATTCCAAAGATAACCAATGGTCTACTATCAAGGTTGAGATATATCAAACATTTAAATGAACTTTATGAAATATGGTAAGCCCAAGTGAGATAAAAAATACACTAAGTGTAATATGCAATGTAAACCATATCTCATGAAGAACCCTGATTACTAATCAAAGCCAAGTCAAAACCATGAGTTGTGATACCTCCAATAGAGTAACATGAAACAAAGTTCATTGATAATTGAATATCTTATGCCAAGATTATATTGAAAATGAAAGCAATGTCTCAAAAACAAGTTCCACTGAGTCAAATGAAGCAATAAGAAAACTGTCTGAGATGTAGCAATGCATAGAAATGTTGAACCAAATATGAGCCATGATCATCAATGATAAGTCATACTAACTAAAACCGTAACTGAGTATACCATGAATTAACATACCTGAACATGTGAAGTAACAAATTCATAAATCTGAAGCTGAAGAGAGCCCTGTCACCGTGAATACTGACTGAAGAAGCCTGAACCAAGCCTTATCAACATTTATCAACACTGTCAGTCCAAAATAACATAATCATTTGCAAAGAAATAGCATTCATAACATTGAACCATAATTCTCATCAACATGAATCTGAATCATAAAAAATAACCATATGTAATAGCCAAGTGTCATCAAATATGTATCATGATAAAGCATAAATATCCAATCTGAACTGTCAGACCAAGAGAACCAAGAAAGTGATTTTGTCATCAAGGACAAACCATGAATAAGCCATGAACACAATTGAGATCCAACACACCTATCATCCTTTTATTTCTATCACCATCTTGGTTTTCCCTTATCAAATGGTTTAAGGATACTCCATCATCCAATTCAACCCTAAACAAAAATCCACCCAATCATTCTATTAGTCAGCCTTTGTCCTTGTTGAACTACATTGCCTCTATGACTAGATGTAGGCAAGGCCATCTATCGATGTACCCCCGAGGCATTAGGTCAGTCCTTTAGGCATTTTCAAATAAAATCATGATTCACTCCCTTTGTCATTTCAACAAATTCAAGAGTCGCATTGAACTACAAGACAATCAAATAAATCAAAAATAGTCAAACTCAGATACAAGACAGTCATTTCATCAACATTTAAATTTTGAACCAATAGAAAAATAGTCCAATCCATCGTCTAGTCAAAATCAGTCAAATTTCCAAAAACAATGTCAATCTCATCACTCTATGGGTCCCTCCAAGATGTGTCCTTCTTGGACTTAGACCTTGTCAAAATGTCATTTTCCTTTTTAGGATGTGTCCTTCCTGACGATAGGCACTGACTTAGATTATATTGAAAATGAAAGCAATGTCTCAAAAACAAGTTCCATTGAGTCAAATGAAGCAATAAGAAAACTGTCTTAGATGTAGCAATGCATAGAAACGTTGAACCAAATATGAGCCATGATCATCAATGATAAGTCATACTAGCTAAAACCCTAACTGAGTATACCATGAATTAACATACTTGAACATGTGAAGTTACAAATTCATAAATCTGAAGCTGAAGAGAGCCCTGTCACCGTGAATACTGACTGAAGAAACCTGAACCAAGCCTTATCAAAATTTATCAACACTGTCAGTCTAAAATAACATAATCATTTGCTCTCTTTTTGTTTTGTGTATTTATTTTGAAAACCCTGTATTTTTTTTTTCTGGTGTAAGTTGATTCTTGGTGCTTAATGGAGGATGTAGTAGGGGTGGATTTGGCTGACACTACTAGTTTATAATACACCTTCAGCCGTGGCGGCTAGGGTTTCCTAGCGCCGCCCCGGACTTCTACCGCCATGACTACTGGGAGAGTTAGTGACTACTACAGAAGGACGATTTGCCTCTCTGAAAACATAATTCATGGGACACACAAGACGAATGACAAGGTTAATTATTTCCAGATCCAAATAATCTAATACAGTTTCAAAGTTAGCTATACTTTTGCTTTCTTTTTGTTTTGTGTTTTTCTCGTGTAAGTCGATTCTTGGTGCTTAATGGAGGATGTAGCAGGGGCGGATTTGGTTGTTATAATTCACCTTCAGCTGCTCTCTGAGCCGTGATAGGATAGGTATATTCTTCCATTCACAATTTATTTGGTTCATTTTATTTCTTATCGTTTCTCTCTCCTGGGTGACAAAATTTGTTGCTTCCTGCAGAGGGTTACGAATCTAAAATTGCAGGTCTAAAACATTGTAAGCAACTGATGTTTTTTCCTTCGTGTATATGTTTTGGATGGTTGAGCATAAATACGAAAAGAACCGCCAAGGGGGAGGGTATCTCAGGCTCTCCTTATGGTGCGGCGGCCTATGGAGAGGCTGCACCTCCACAAGGCGGCATGCCTTGAGAGAGTCACGACTCCTCAGAGGCTGTTATGCTTCTTAACCCACGTTTGTTGATCAAAAGTTTTTGCTTTTGTTTTCTTCTCTTTTTTATCTTTATTGTATTTTATTTCAAAGTTTTATTTTTTTCTTTCAACACCAACCAATATTCAACACTAATCAATAAATTGATCAATATCTGACTAAATTTATATACTGATCAAACACGCAACACTAATCAATCAATCCAACCCCAAATTTATATGCTAATCAAACACAACACTAACCAATCAATCCAACCCCAAACTCTTTCTGAGTTTAAAAGTAACAATTGTCATATTCATATTTATTACTTTCATTACTTTCAGTTCTGCAAAGCATTCAGAGCCCTAAATAACAATCTGCCTGATCCATTATCCAAACAACCTGTCTGCATTTTATTGCCCCGAGGCCCTCCACAAGTTAAGGGCTTCAAGAGGATAATATAATCAAAAGAAGGGTTTCTATCCCTATCTGTTGCAATGAGGTAATGCACAGTTATTACACGCCTCTGTTTATTACCTTTAATCAGGATAAGTGGAGAATGCATGTGGTCAAATTCCAATTCATGAACCTGTTTCTTAATTCTTTATAAAGACACTTCCTACTGTAAAATTTTCTTATCTGAGGCATAGGATTAAAGAGTACTAATAAAGTAGTTGTATAATTGAAAGATACTGGTATATTGGTCTTGTTTAGGGGAAAAGTTTTAAGGCTGTTTGTTTATTTCATCATTTTTTCCTTCTAGGGAATAATCCGTTCAGCAGAAATACAAGTATATATTGTTTGTTTATTATAGTTTTTTTTGTTTTTGTTTTGGGTGCGTTGGAAGTGGTTTACCTGGATATTGCATTAAAGATCTGAGTTTTTTTGTTCTGTTTCGTGGGTGGATCTGTAGTTACATCTCAGATTTACAAATATTTTAAAATGATTTTATTTTGTATATATTTGATATAAAATATTCAGCATTTAAATGATATTAATTTTGTATGTTTTTTTAAGTAAAATTTTGTTTAAAGGGTTGGATCTATAAATTTAATTATAATTTCTAATGTTTCTATATGGTTCAATAGACTGATCATATTTGTATTTTGTATTTCGTACATGTGAAAAGAAAATTAGGAGTGAACAACCCTTCCAATGGAAAAGGGGGTAATAAGAAGGTATTCGTGAGTTCATTTTCCTATTTTTTTCTTTGAATTCTGCTATTAGATGACTGATAAAATTTAATCTTAGTAATAAAACATTTCATAATGTAATAATAAATAAAACTTTTACTTTCTTAATAATGAATTTATATTTTTATTTAATACTTTTTAAGTGGTTCTCTATTCCTATAGAAGTGGATCCTAAGAAATGAACTTAGAAATATTCTAAAATAAATCAAGAACAACAATCTAATTAAAAAAATTTGTTTGCACAAATCATTTCATTTTAAAAATTAAAATAGATTATAATTTCATATTAAGTTAAATTAAAAAATACAAAAAGAAACTAATTAATTACTAAAAAGAAATTAGAGTTATCAAATGAAAAAAGCCACCTATAAAGAAATAAGAGTTATACAAAGGAAAAAGAAACTAATTAATTACTATAAAGAAACTAGAGTTATGCATTGGAAAAAAAACCACCTATAAAGAATTATTCTATTTCCTTTACTTTAGTTTTCTTTTTCCAAATGCATTTCTTATTTTTCTTTTAATGTCTACCAATTTTTTTCTTTTAAACTTCTAGAACAAAAAGGATAGTTGAAATTTTGTTTTTGTTTATAGACATTTATAAATTTTTCATTAAAAATACTTTAGAAGAACATTTATTTTAAATTAAATAGATCTATTTTACATATGAAACCGACTATAGAATTTTTAGATATAATAAATATAATTAATCAAATGTATGATTGTCTTCACATTGTAAATATTTTTTAAATGAAAGAAGAATATATGTTACTTAAAAAAAAAAATTAGTTGAAATATTTTATTTATCAAATATAATAATATTTATTATAAACTTTGAATTGATATCTATGATCAAATAAGTAATGAATATATAATTAGACTACACATCAATATACTTTAAAGTTTTTATTAATATAAAATTTGATAATCATTTAAGCAAAGATTTTAAAAGGGTGTTATAATATTTAATAAAGTCAACGGATAAAACAATAGCATGATAATAGATCTCCTTCCTTCATTGGGATTGTAAGATACCATAATATATGGCCTTAAAATCCTATTCATAATATGAGCTTCTCTAAACTATACAACACATCGAGTATTATGATGTTGGGCCTCCCTTCAATAAAATGTGATTATATATATTTTTGGTAGGTTAACAAGTATTCTCTTTAAAAAAGTAAATAAAATTCAAAAAAAAAGAAAATAGTTGTAAATAAAATTCAATTAATATTATAATTAGGCTATTTTATCACTCTTATGTTATTTTATTTACTTAAAAGTTATTTTACTTTTTACTGTGGAGTTATTTAAGGATTATTTTATTTTATTCATATCATAGGTGCCTACAAAAGATATCTTTGGCATATTTTTTAAATATAGGTATGCTAGTTTATAATATTTATTCAAGTACCAATAATATATATAAAAGAATTAATATAAAATTAAAAAATAGTTAATGATATAATTTCAACATCATATTTAATTAATTGTAACCACCAATAACTATCAATTTATTTGCTGCCCTCATTAACTTTAAAAGTGTTATGCATTGTTAATGAGAAGTATAAAAATGAAGCTATTATTATATATAATGACAAAAAGACATTAAGAATTAAAAATAGATATCTAAAAACACTCCCTATACCATCTACATGTTCATATTCATAATAATTAATTAAAAAATATCTAGTTAATATTTATTCCTTTACAATAAATAAATATTTTTATTAAATTTTGAATACTTTCTAATTACTTACTTAAAATTATTTAAAATCTCTCAATGAGTTTTAATTTTTTTTTTAAATAAAAATACATAAAATACAAATTATTTAGAAGGAGAAGGAACAAATTATTTAAATTTATATTCCTTCTAAAAATTTATCATAAATAATTTTTAACTATAATGATCAATCAAATATCTAAATGCAAAAAATTACCTATGATATAAAATTATACATCAAATAACAATAACTCTAATAACTAACAACTAATGTGATGGATAAACTACAATAATCAACCAAATATCCAAATGCATGAAATTATCCATCATGTAATAATAACTACAATAACTAACAACTAATTTAAGGATAGGCTATTATATTCTATAAAATTATCATATATAATTTTTAACTATAATGATCAAACAAATATCCAAATGCATGAAATTACACCTCATGTGAATAATAATACCCTTAACAACTAACAATAAATTTGGTGGATAAGATGATATATTCTATAATTTCTTAATAACTATCATTTCAAAATATTATTTGAGAGTGTAATTATTTGATAAGATAAGGTAGTGACAATCTTATTTACTTGTTAGTTCTTGTCATAGAACTATAGGCAAAGGGTAGTTTTTAACTAGTGATTAAATGGTTTACTTGCGGTCACTCAAAACTCATTACTTTCTTTTGATACATTATATCTTAATTTTCTTAAGATTTTTAACTTTCAAATTTCAAAACTTATTTTTCCTCAATCTTATTGGCTAAAAACCTTTTTTATCATAGTTTTTCAAGGCATTTTTACACCACAAAGACCATAATAAAAAAATATTTACCTAATTTTTAGAAAAAAAATTGAACTCTTTAAAGATTGTTTACTTGTTATATTTTCCATTCTATGCATTTATTTACTTGTTATATCTTAAAATATAATTATAAAATTATAAAAATTTCAAATATGTAGTACCCCTTGGCTTTTAGCCCTTGGTGACGTTTGACGTTTGAGTAAGTTGTTTATTTGAGATGTCTTCTCGACTTGTTGATTCTATTATTTAATATAATTTGATTTCAAAATTATATCATAAAGTTAATCCTATAATTAGCCTTGAGTAATCAATTTAAATTGATTTACAAGGTAACTTAAATTAATTTGGAAGTAAATATTAATTAAATACTTGTGGAAAAGTATTATGTGGTGATAGTGATTACTAATTATTAAATTAATTTGTTAAGTTATAATGATTCGATAATTATATATTAATAATTTTATTAATGATGAATATTTGAAAGAATATAATAGAATACTATTTGCATTTATTAATAATGTTATTTTAAATACAAATGTAGTGGATAATGTGTTTAAATTGGAAATTAAGTGATAATGTTAAATCACAAAAAAGTAATTAAAAAGAGATAAAATTGGGAAACATTTGGCATGCAAGTGCATGCACAGTCAACTGAGCATCAGAGGGAAAGTTGTTGATTTTTGAGTTTTTATGATTAAGCATTTGATTTTTGTTTTCAAAAATACTAATCCTTTTCAGATTTTTAAGAATGCCCAATTATGGGGGAAAAGGTCGGCAATTAATTTTGGGTTTTTTAGGGAACAAGTAAAATTTGCTCTGAAAATAAACGTAAGAGAAAATATACAGCTTGAAGCATTCTTGGAGGTGGATTTTGGGAACAGAGGACGGATTTTGGGGACTGCAGAAGAAACAATCGTCTTAATACTTCGTCTTCATCTTCAATTGTAAATCCAGTTTGGTCTTGCTTTTTTCGTAATTTTGGTTTTCAAATAATGTAATAATATCTTATCTTCGTCTGTTGGAAATTAATGTCTGAATAGTGATGCGTTGTGAATGCTAGATTTGAATTCTGAAATATCTTTCTTTTCGCCCAAAGGGTTGGAGTTTTTGTCCATTATTCAAAGTGTGTCTTGAGGAAATTGTAGCTTTCATAATTGGTTCATTTAGCATCCTTGTTTTTAGGCGCCTCTTGGTTGTAGTGCAGGCGTACCTCTATAAAACTGAATCATTTAGCTTTGATCTCTGAGTCTATCCTTTCGGTTTACATTGTGGCATCATTCTTTTTCTCATCCACTTTGCTAGGGGATCATTTGTTTTTGGTTTCACCATATCCCATTTAGCGTTGATCAGTCTACAACTTATTCCTTCTTATGTTGGCCTTATGTCATATTAATTAGTGATAGGCTGCTTTTGTAAGGTACTCGATTTAGGTTTCCTGGATTTTCTGTTGCTTATCAAGTGCAACTAGCGAGTCTTCTTCTTCATCAAGTGGCACCCAGGGTTATATTCCTTCCATGTTAATCTTCATAGTGGGTGTGTCGATTTGTTTTACCTCTCTCTGAGTCGTTCCTTGGTTTTTATTATCTTTTTGTGAAGAGACAAATTCTTCTTCCAAATTTTATGGCTTGACCGCAGATTTTTGTATTGATGAACTGATTGTATGCTCTGGTGGGTGTTCGTTATCGAAGTTTCTCTTTTGGCTTTTGATATTATATTTACCATGTATAAGTTAAATAAAAAACAAGCTTTGTCAATTCCCTCTTAATCTTTCATTCAACTTGGACTCTTTGGTTGCTTCCATCGTGTGGCATTAAGTCTTGCTCTTCTATGATTCCTTGATCTCAAACTGTTATGCACGGGTGATAACGGTAGTCCATGAAATCTCATCTCTCCTGGGCATGTCATCAAGAAACTCGCGTATCTTTTTGTATGTTCCCATATCGTTGTAGCATACATATCTTGCAACGATGGTGCTCCAAGAAAACTCACTTCATTCGCCAATCCAAATCTACAATTTGCGCACCAAATTATCAACTATATATGTAATGCAATAAGGATTATTGATGTCTGAAGTTGGCGCAGCCCTCATCTGCTATACCTGTGTGTCTGCGCGCACCTATTTCACAAGCGTAGCTTACAGTGTTAGGATGTGTTTTAGAGTGCGACATCAATTCGAAGACTTTGACAGTTTCCTTGAAAAGTCATTTTGTGCATATACCATTTTATGGCCTGGTTTATTTAGCTTGCTCCACTCTTTTGGAAGGTGTTATTTTACTTGAACGGTGACCAAGCCCACATACTTAGCACTTTACTTCGCATATGAGAATAAGTATTACGATATTCAGCTAATTAAGTAACACCTTCGCCAATATAGTCTTTTCACCTAATAATAGTAGGAGAGGCTCAGGTGCTATAAAAGTCTAAGACGAGCCTTGGAGATAGAGTAGCTAAGACAATAACCGGGGGTCAGCATAATGGTCAGGATTTTATGCTTTTCCTCAAGGTTTTTATTTACGTCTATCAACTTATAGAATATTCCTCCTTGTTTCTTATGACGACTGTACTTTCTTATGCATGATTCTAACTTAGCTGTTGCTATTAAATGTCGAGTTCATTATTGTTTGGGAGTTTATTCTTTTGCATTGAGAACCTTGCTTTAATAAGGATGGGAGGTGACTCAAATGATTGAGATGGGAATATTAAATGTTGCAAGCCTACCACGGTCTATTACTTTACCATACCTCAAATGTTACCATTGAAGGATACAACCTATAGCAATGCCTTCATCTAGAGATTGGCCTTGTCGCTTTCATAGTTAAGGATCCTTTCAAAATTAACCAAAACATAGATGTTCGATGTTTCTTTTTAAGAGTTTTCAATTTAACTTGAACCCCTATTCGTCTTTGTTCCTAGTTAGAAATGGTTTCTTGGTGCAGATTTTCCAATCACTTATGGCGTTTTGTTTGAGTATTCGATTTATTCATAATAACATATATAGGTATGGTTATGTTTCAGCTTAACATTTGATGGAAATCGTAGTATGATAAATATTTGATGCCCTATGTTTACAATCGATCAACTTAGGTTGGGTTCATTTATTTCTAATGCTATGGTATTTGATTAAATATAAACATATATATATCTTATAATTGACTCTCAGCCCCTGTAATGGCCTTAAGTATTATTTAAAAGGCATTCAATTTTATGAAGATAAAATCACTAGATAAGCGTATATAAATACATAAATAGGTATGCAAATAATTGCTTAATACATTCAAGTGAAATGAAATGTTCACAAACAAATTCTCAATTATAAGGTAGGATCATAGAAATGTATATAGTTATTAAATATCTCATTATAAATTGACAATAGAATATTGAATTAAACTAATTAGAGAGGTATGAGTCTAGTATCGAAAAGGTTATATGTGTGTAAAGAGGAAAATTATTTAATGGATTTTATAAGGTATGAGATTGCAATTTAAAAGTAAGGAGACAAGGTATTTTACTTATCAAAGATGAAATTTAATATATATTAAATAAGAATTTTTGACTCAAACTTGGAAGATTGTATTGACAAGTAAATTAGAATTATTCTCCTTGAGGTTAAACAATGGATCCTCTTGCTTTTTCTTATTTGACATAAGGTTTATTCCATTTTGTGTTTTACTTTTGGCATCTGTCTTTCTATCTATATATGAATAGTTCTAGTTATTTAATTTGAGTTTATATATATATATATATATATATATATATATATTTGTATGTTATTAGTATTTGAGTGACTGTTTCAATATTTAGAAGTTAATAATGTATATAAAGTATGGTGTAGAAAGAAAATATCTCTCGCAAAATTATTTGATTGTGTAGTTAGTGATTTTGGAAAACCAAAACAAAAGAAATATTGATTTGGATAGAATTAAACAATTAAAAAGATTTGATTAAGTTTGTTGGGTTAGATTCCTTGCTTATATTATAGAATGTCATTCTTCTTATGAATTGTTTTATAAGATCACTAAGAAATAGTTATTGAATATCTAAAGAGATAAATTTTGTTTATAGAGTAATCTTTAATTGTGTTTTAGAAGAGAAGGGTATTTTTTATTGTGGGACAATAGTTTTTTGTGAGTTGTATTCGAACAAATTAGAGTTAATAGCTCAGATAAGTTAGTGAGAAAGCAAGAATGTTAATTAATGAGTTGTTATTTTTACTTTTGTCTATAGGAATATCTTTTAATGGTAATTAAGTCAAATTATTTCATGTGGTTGGTTGTATTGTTGAATTCATTGTTACCTCAATTAATGTGTTGTTTACGGAGTGAGAGTGAACTTGGTTATTGTTCTAGTGGAAGAGATGATCATTTATGGAAGTTTTTTCTTGATTGCATGGTTATTGTGAGCTATCTTTAAAAGTATGATTTATGGTTGTAATGTCAAATTGGTTCCTTGTGGTGATTTTTTGGGTGACTTTATAAGTGAGTTGGCTATGGTAGCCTTCTTTTCGTTTATTTTGTGGGTGACTTTGTAAGTGAGTTGGCTTTGTCAGCCTTCTTTTGCTTGAGCATGAGAATTTCATCGTGATGTTGTCACTCACTATTTTATACTTAAGTGGCTGATTGAAAATAGTTCCTTGAGATTTTATTATTGTTTCCTTTTCGATATGGAACCAATGTGTTTATAACTTAGTAGACTTCTAGAGGCAAGGGCGAAACTTGATTTATGTTGGATTTTCCATGATTTGATCCTTGTTGTTTGTTTGATCTTGTCTCTCATTTTTTAGCTCTTATGGGGTTACCTTATACTATGGTGTTGACATTTGATGTAGCTCTTGGGCGATATGGTTCATGCTCCATACATGTACTTGGTTTTGTGGTTTTAGTGATTTACATGTTCTGGTACACCCCTTGATGTCGTTTGATTGTGTTTCGATGCTATAAGGAAGAGTAGCTTTTCATGGAGGTTGACGCACAAAGGGGCAGCCTAGATAACCCATGGAAGAGTTTATTTAATAAGAGAAAACCTAATAAAATATACTATTGGGTTTGGGTAGGATCACACTGAACAAGATAAATAAGATGTCTCGCCCAGGCTGTTAGTGCTTTCACAAACTAAGGGTGGGCTGAGAAGGAAATGGGTGACAAGATCACTACCTTGTCCTCATGAAAGGTTAGTGGTTCTACATGTGTCATCCTATGGGGCCGGTGCCTAGTGAGAGGTGAGAGGCAACCAAGATAACCATAGATGGGGGTTGGTGCCTAGTGAGAGGCAACTACGATAACACATATAGGGCCATGTGATGACACTCTCCTATAGTATCCCTTGTTATTCTATTAACTTTGTGTGCCTCCTGAAGCAGTCACCTTGTAAGTAGTCATTTGATGCAGAAGTTAATTATTGTTTATTGTTACTCTTTTTTGTTGAGTCTTGTAGCCTTTCCACTTGATTGTTCTATGTTGTGGGTCTTTCTTGTCATCTCCTAGCACAGGGGGTGGGCCTTTGGGCCCACGTGGTTAGGTGGAATGTGCTATGTACCCCATTAGATCCCTAACTGTAGTTCGTGAAGCTTGGAGATTGTACCGATGTAGTTAATCTAAAGCTTCTTCACGGTTCAATTGTACCATGTTCTTTGTTGTATTGCTCTTGTAATTGTTGTATGATTCCCACTTTGAGTGCGAAAGCATTGTTGTACTCTTGTAAACCTAAAAGGATGTAATTTCATAGAGATACAATATGTATATTACGATTTGATCAATGTAATGTATGGATATTCTTGAATGTATCATGTGTTTCATTTATGGATGTATGATCATTGTTTACTTATCCTATATCATGATTTTGCAATGTAATCTCATGATGTGGCAATATGGTATGAGTTTATGTTTAGTAATGTTTTCACGTGTACCCCAGAGGATGTAGTTAGATATTGTATATATATAATTATGTTTCAAGTATTGTAAGTTAATTTATATCTTATGTTAGTTTACTTTTATTAAAAAAATTGTGCCATAAATTGTTGTTTTATGTTGTCCTTTGGGGTTTGCATGGGGAGGTGTTACAAAATATATAATGTATTTTTAATATTATATTATTATATTACTTTTAATATATTATATTATTAAATTATTTTTAATATATTATATTAAAATATTAAATTAACATGTAATATATATTTTGTATTAATAATAGTTTAAGCATGAAATAACATGTTTACAGCAAGTTACATCATAAGATCAGCATTTAGTGGCATAAATGAATAGCCATAGAGAATGATATGAGATTTCTTCCTTGGATATTACAAAACCATGTTTCTATGCATGAGAGAGAGTGTACACATATACATAGATTGACTTCTAGTACATAACAAAATACACATAATACAAAAAGGTTGGACTATGTGCAACATTATCTCTTATCTCCCAGGTTCATACTCTCACTACAATCCTCCATTACTCCCCAGTTTACCAAGGTATTGATAGCATCAAGCTCCTTGTTGCAAAACACTTCTTCAATCTCATAGTTGGATTTGGTGAACAGCTGAGTCCCTTTGAATTCCTCAATATTCTTCCCTTTTTTGACCCAATCTTTGAACTCTTCCTTAAAAGCCTCTAGTGCCTACATAAACACTTCCATATTGGGTTTCTCTTGCTTCCAAGAATGCTCGTACATGACTTCTTTATGGTGAATTAGGATTATTCCATCCTTTAGTAGCTTAAGGAATTTTCTCTCTGCAATCTCCATGGTGGCCACAACCTACAATGTAACATTGAAGAGTGTGAGTCTTTTATTTGACTCAGTAAGAAACCTTTGAACCCCATTGTATTTGTCATCATTCATTTCCTTCCAAATAACCCACATGATTCCAGTTGTAAGTAGAAACCAAAAAAAGTGAATGTTTTTACTCATCTTTCTATCAAAGCCCAAAATAATAACTTTCCAATTCAATTTCCCATTTAAGCCCCATAAACTAGTACTATTCTAGAAAAGCTTCCAGATTTTATTAGCATAGAAATAGTTAAAAAAGATACAAAAAATATTTTAGGTACCCTGTAGATTTCACACATATCAATATCAATGTTTTTCAACTTAAAAGGATTTTTTTGCAATAAAAAAACCATCTAAATTTTTTTTTTCTTTGCATCTAACCATTGTGACACAAAAAATAAAAATCATTTTTCCAAACTATATCCTCAAGGTTAGTCCTCTAGATCTTGTTAAGATAGTTAGTGGGAGTAAAAGAGTTAAGGATCTCTTTATAAATAATCTTAGTTTTGACCTCCTACATACAAAGAGATCCCTTCCACATGATCTCAATAGGTTCATCCTTCCAATTTTCCACTTGAAGCTTATGAATCTAGCCTTTATAGGCCTCCTTGATAACAGAGTAAGTCCTAAAATTAGAGGGAGGTAACCCATAATCATCACTTAGCTAATCCCGAGCAACCAAGGATCCATCCTTGATGATGCTACTGAAGGTCTTAATTCCTTCAAGGTTCCATTTTTTTGCTAATCATCCTTGCAACAAGTCTAGGGGCTTCCCATTGTGCTCAAGGTTCAACCAAATAGATCTCCCTGGGTAGATCAGGCTATTGCTAGGATTAGATAAGAAAGGACTAGTGAATTTATCCATTATGGACTCTCATGCTTTCAAATATTCCTAAAAAATGGTGAACCATTGGTATTATTGGGTATTTTTTGATGAGGAGTTCACTTAAATGAAATTCCTTCCATGACCTTACTAGTTTAGGGACAACTTAAAAAATGTTGTTCCTGATTAGAACTTTCCAAGGTTCATCCCAATCTACTACCTTCATAACCCATATTGCAGCAAGAGCTATACCATGCTTTTGTTGGTATGTGGTGACTGATCATGCTATACTGTACACTCTTCATGTATACTCATTGGGTTTTTGTGGGTTGGGTCGGCCTCGGGTTTAGAGGTAGCATCCCCCTCGAGAAAAAAATTTTCCTATTTTTCTCTTCGCCACTAAAACTAAAAAAAAAATTACTTTGTAAAACCTTTCTGTTCTCAGAAGCTTCCCAAAAAGTTTGTAATAAGTAGTTGGGATGGGAGTTTCAACAGGAATTATCTCAGAGATTGTAATATTTTTTGCATTGGGTAATAAAATCATTGGATGGCTACGGTTTTGTAGATGTAGCCCATATTGAGTGAACCACGTTAAATTCTAGTTGTGTTGTATTGTTACTGCTATAAAAAAAATTATGTTTTTTTATCTTTGTTTTATTGACCAAATCTGCATTTAACTATTAGATATCTACCTTCTAACCCTAAAAAGTGGTATCAAAGCAAGGTTATGTTTAGTTATCCTCTACAAGAAGGTCTCACGGTTGAGTGGGAATATAATGGTTGAGTGGGAGTCTCACGGTTGAGTGGGAGTAATGGTAACGAGGGTAAGTTGAAGGTTGAGAAGTTCAATGGGTAGAACTATCAGTTATGGAAGATGCAGATGAAGGACTACCTCTATCAGAAAGATTTATGGCAGTCATTGGAAGGGAAAACCAAGAAACCCTCAACAATGTCTAGTGAGGACTGGGATATTTTTGATAGAAAATCTCTTTGTAGTATTCGGTTATGCCCAACACAATCGGTGGTGTTCAATATTACAACAACAAAGATTTGATGCAAACCTTAGCGAAGTTATATGAAAAGCCTTCCACTTCAAATAAGGTATCTCTTATGAAGTGTTTATTTAATATAAAATGGTAGAAGGTGGTTCAATTGTTGATCATTTAAATGAGTTT
>VDFB02318420.1:0-19885 GCA_007258455.2 Sequoia sempervirens | reverse complement strand
TGCTAAGGAATGGCATGATGAAGTCCGAACTGGTGCATGTGGCAGGGTTTCCCCCAGCGATCCAGTGCTATGAGTTGATCTTAGAGTGTGCCCGGCAATACGACTTCGATACACAAAGGTTCGTCAGTACTGAGGGAAGAGTCTTGGCCAACTTCAGCCCTGTCTCCATTGCCCAGGCCTTTGACATGCCTGATCTGCCTTTTGTGTGTGCTCTAAGCATGGACTTGGCCAGAACATATTACGAAAACGAGCCCATCAAAGCTCAACAAATGATTAATGCTTGGTTGGAGAAGCCAAAATTGCATCATTCTAAACTGCCCAAGCAGTTGCATAGGATCAAATTCAGATCAAATATCTATGATGCCATAACATTCTTGAGCAGGGTGACAGGTTTGAAGACTGCTGGAGTATTGGAAAGTTGGATGGTCCACGTGATCACCCAAATTGAGCAGGGAACCAACTACCACTGGGTTGGGCTTATCAGTTCTGAAATTGATAAACAACTGAGGAATGTCCTAGAGACTAAGAGGTTCACCATGTCCTCTTATGTCATGTATGCACTGGCCAGATTCTACCCATACAGGGGTTTGAATCCACGAGGGACATTCGGACAGGACATTGTCTATGAGGTCTATCCAGAGTTGCACCTAGGACACAAAGATTACCGCAGGGCTAATGATGCATTCACAATGCATATCACAAGGATGCTTCAGAATGCCGAGCATGTGAGACTGTCGAATGGAGCCAAAGGGTTGATAAAGAATTATGGGGCTTGGTTTATCCAATTCCCCACCTTCACCTACATTAGGATTGATGGATGTCTGGTTGCTCCATACAGGTTGCCTAGGTACCCCACAGATCACATTGTGTTATTGGAGATTGTCAGACAGATTTGTGAGTTTGATGCCATTGTAAAGAAAGAAAAGCACAAAACAGGCTTTGGTGGGGATTTCCCTCTTGGAATTAGTGTAGCAGAAATGTGCCCTTCCATTCAATCAACACACACCGTAGGGGATGAATTGGCAGCATACGGTTTCTCCTTCCACTCCAAAAGAATGAACTTTGATATCACAGGAGAAGCATAGAAGAAGGCTACCAAGGAGTACCGACATAAAGATGACCTAGAGGATTATTGGGCCAACATCAAAGATGATCTTGAGGCCAGAAAGAAGAGGTATTCTAGGCTCCCTGTGGATGTAATCAAATAGTATAATGTCAAGTTGATCCCGGACCAACTGCAGGATGATAGAAATCTGGTACAAGACCATGCATATGAAGCTGTGAAGGATAGGTCAATTGGGGAAATCAACTGGAATGAGGATGAGGTCACAGAGTTGGAGGACCTAATGGCGCCCGTTATGAAATTTACCTCTTCTTGGTTTAAGCACAAGGTTTGGGAGCTTGAGAGCGAGAAGGTAGCTTGTACCTTCAATCTAATGGGGAAACTCAACCCAATGTCTACTTCAAAAGAATCCAGGGATGATGACCCCAAAGGGAAAACCAAAAAGAGCTCTCCTTTCAAGATAAAGATTAGAGGCCCCAAGGAAAGTGAGCTAGAACCAAAAAGGGAGCCCAAGGGAAAGAAGAGAAGTCGGGCCTTGAAGATTGGTAAGTCCTCTGATGAGGAAGATTTGAAAAAAGCAGAAGATGAAGATGCTCCTCCACCACCGAAGAAGACAAGAACAACCAAGACTTCAAAGAAGAAGGGTCAGGTTGCCTCAAAGGATGAGCCTCCTATTGTTGATGTGGAGAGTTTAGGGGAAAAGACCAAGGTTTACATGAGAAGATCAAGGACTCCTTCACCTAAAGACACTGTGCAAAAGAAGGATTCTCCTCCAAATCCACCAGTTGTGGAGCCATCTAAGGCTGCCTCTGCTCCACCAAACGTACTTGAGCCGGAGATTCTTGAGGAGCATGAAACTAGTGGAGAAGCAGAGCCATTCAAGGAAGGGGCACTTTTTGGTGAGGCAGCTGAGCTTGAGGCTGAAGAGGTAGAAAAGCATCCTTCTCCTCTTGTGATGTATGAAGATTCTCCGGAAAATGGCAGAGGAGGCAGATTACCTGAACAGGAGGAAGATATCCCTCTTAGAGCCCCATCACCGGTGAAGGAAGTGGAGATTGAAGAGGGTGATCAAGGTGAGCAGCTACCTGAAAAGGAAGAGGAGAGAATCCCGGAAGAACAACAAGAAGAAACAAGAACAGAGGAAATCCGGGTAGAACCTGCAGCTCCGGATTGGCTTGAAAAAGAGATTGCAAGGAAGAAACAGGTGGTAGTTGAAGACACTCCCTTGGATTGGGATGAAATGCTGTCCAAAATTGGCAAAGGGAAGAAAAAGAAGGCAGCTAAGGTGGTTTCAAAGGTGGAGAGAGATGAAGCAAATAACCGGGTTATCCACATTGCCACCCCTGCCACGGACAAGACAAGAGAAGATGTCACTGGTCAGGACTACAATGTGCAGACTATCAACCTTGGACCAGCATCCATGGAGCAGGACATTGATGAGTATGAAGGGTCTAGTGCTGTGATCATCGGCAGATTGAGAAAAGAAGCCTAGACCAAGCATGAGTTGAAGAAGGAGAATGAAAGACTTAGGAAATGTTTGGAAGAGGTAATGAAACCTCTGCAGTCCCTTCAACCATCTTCCTCTGCCGCTCCTAGTTTCCTACCCAAGGAAACTATCTCCGAGATCGAGAAGATGAAGACTTCTGCTCAGACTGCCACAGATTGGTTGAAGGGTGTGCAAATGAAGGGAGATGATGCAATCAAGGAAATCCTGTCAGTTGGGAAGGATGCGGTTAGGGCTAAGGAATCATTGGAGTATGTGCTGTCCCAGGACAAGGAAGACATTGACCTCTTGCTGTAGAAATCCAAGGTCATCATAGAGCATGGTAAAGAACAACTGGTTGTGGATGGGATTCTTCCTTCTTCTAGGTTAAATGAACCCTGGGAATGGTTTGAGGCTCTGCAAATTCGGCATAAGGTCATGAAGAAGATTTAGAAACGGAAAAAACAGATAGATGGTGATCTTACTGGGGTGTATGAGGGTTGCATTGCATTCTTTGAGGTTATGACCGGTAGGAGAAAGATTGCTCCTAAATATCTGAGCCTAGAACAGTTAAGAGAGTGGTGGCATGAGGCTTATACCCCAGATTCTGAGAATGTTATAACTGGCCACCAGCTTGATGATGCAGCCACCTACTTGGCAGTAATGGATAAGTACCAAGCACATAAAGGTGATTGGAATAAGATTGTTGACCAGTCAAACGAAGAGATTGATTCTATTAAATGTAGACTTAGGATACTGCCTTTGCCACCTGTTACTGAGTTGGATGGGGTGTTTTTGAGGGTTCAAGGATCGTTGGCCCAGAACAAGGATAAAGGAGGCAGTATTTAATGGCATTTTGGGATTTGTGCTTCCCTATTATCATAGGGCATGTGTTGGACTGGATTGCATTGGGGATTGCGCTTAGGCCGACCTTGATGATATATGGCATTTAATGTGTGCCTTATTTTGATTTCCTAAGGCTGACTTGTTTTGGCGGTTATTCTTATTTTGTAAAAATGTTTGGCTGGGCCGACATATCTTGAGATTTACTATAAAAGGCATTCCTGCCTCATTGTAAAGGGGTTAGCTAGAAAGTAATAGAGATAAGTAAGAGAAAAAGGAGCTAGAGTATTTTGTAGTAGGAGTAGTATTCAATTTTTTGAAGCAAATATTGTGATCAGAACAGTGGAATTGTTGCAGCATTTTGGATGGTCTAATACAATTGAAGACATTGTGGTTTTCCTGGTGCAATCTCTTGTGTTATTCCATCTTGCATGGTTCTTGTTGTTCCATCTTTCGAATTGCTTAAAGATTTAGGGTTTAGTGTTCAGAAATAAGTTAGTTTTAGTTTTCTTGAATGATGTTTATGATTTCATATTTGGAATGTTTGTAGCAATCTCTGGTCTATACTCCCAGTAACTATCTGATTGTAGTAGGCTGGTGAAGTCAACCTGGACCATACATTTAAATGTGCTTAAGTTCGATTGTGGATGAATTCTATGATTTGAAAATCTGTATACCTTAGAGATTGCACCGTTCTTGTAAGATTGCATTGTGGGTTAAGCAAGAATTGGTTATTTGAGATTGGTCCATTCCAGATATCTGTCATTTGCATCACTCATTCTAAGAATAGTTTAGATTTCATCATATTCTCATACCCTTATCTTTTGCTATTTCTTTATTATCTGGTTAGATTTAGGATTATAGATCATTATATTGCAAAAAAATCTGATAAATTGAAAGATACAGTTTGCTTGTAGTAAGGTCCCTTTGTGATTACCAGCATTTCACATATTATCTGAGTTGTTTATGCATTGTCATGACCTGACACCCGAGAGACCTTGGGGTGATTTTCAGTGATTTATTATTGAAAATAACCTTTCAAGAGAGATAGAATATTGCATTATGTCTGAGTTGTTGCTGTGCAGAAAACACCATCAACAGGAGGCTGTTGAAACATAGGGATATTATCTTGAGGTGGCGGTGGTAGATTTCCAATAGGTGCAAGTCCTAGAGGTGGCATCAATGCAAGGATTGGAGTGCCCCCAGTGTTGACAGGTGGTTGACCAAGATGCTGAGGTGGGAGTGGTGGAGCAGACGAAATGTTCTGTGGCATTCCATAGGCATAGGGGTCATTAGGATCGGGTGGTGTCGTAGAGGCCGCGGATGGGAGGTGAGGATAACTGGCGACTTGGTGTATCACAACATTTCCAAACTCAAGATGATACCAATTCTCTATCGGTGCACCTTCGGGGATATACGAATTTCCTAGAACATTTTGTGAGGTCTGTGGATCTTGAGGTGTAGGAAGAGACTAGGTGTGGGTATACTGTGACATATCGAAATCGGGTGGTGGTTTGACTCCTTTCATGATTAGAGTAGCAAGAATATTATCCCCACACTCATTGAGAAGGTGATCTGTCATCTGATTGTTAACGAAATTGCTTAGGTATTCGTCAATAGTGACTTTGGGTTGATTGACCATGTTTTCGTCTCAGGGCAGTGAGAAGTTTTGAACGTCAGTATTGGACTATGACAAAGCACCATTATTGGGATCTTGAGGGATATTCGGCTGGGAGCCTTGGGCTTGTTGTTCGGCCATTTGTTTCTTGGCTTGTGATTGATTCTGAATGAGCATGAAAGTGCAAAAATACTAGGTGAGCTAAGATGCGGTTAAACTCTAAGATGCAATGTAGAGATTACCTAAATAACAATTGAAGGATTGATTAGATTGGATAATGGAACAGTTGATTGGACGATTGGATAAGGATAAGATTGGATTAGATTGATAGATTGGATAAGATTGGTTGATGAAACAATTGGTAAGATTGCATGATGGATGAGATAAGATGATAGAAGTGATTCTAAATGGATCAGTTGATTGGATGATTGGATAAGGATAAGGATGATTAGATTGGATAATGGATCAGTTGATTGGATGATTGGATAAGGATAAGATTGGATTAGATTGATAGATTGGATAAGGATTAGATTGGATAAGATTGGTTGATGAAACGATTGGTAAGATTGGATGATGGATGAGATAAGATGATAGAAGGGATTCTAAACCAAGTTCAGAAATCACCCTAGGACTTAAGGTGTTGATTTATCAGATTAAGGATAGATAGATGATTGCGACACCAAATCCAACTTGAGATGGAAGTGGATTGATTTGGTTGAATGATGATAGACTGACTTAGGATGGATGAAAATACTAAGCAAATGTTGTAGGATGACGATCGATTCAGACACCTAGGTCAATTTGGATAATAACTTCAAAAAAAGCTCATAGGATTTGGATTGAGAAAATGATGAGGGATACGTAACCTAGAGATGCTTTATGAAGTACCTATATGATTCAGATGATGAAGGAAGGACCTTTGGAGGATGCTGATGGATTGAAATACAAATTATGAGTGAACGAAAGATACAAATAGCTGGATAAAGGTGCAAGGTTGCCTAACTAAGGTGCAGGATCATCTAACTATGGTATAGGATCACCCAACTATGGTGCAAGGTCGCTTAACTCAAGGTCAAGGTCGCCTATCTCGAGGACAAGGTCGCCTATCTGGAGGGCAAGGTCACCTATCTGGAGGGCAAGGTCACCTATCTAGAGGACAAGGTCGCCTATCTGGAGGGAAAGGTCACCCAACTTAAGGTCAAGGTCACCCAACTGAAGGTCAAGGTCGCCCAACTCAGCTTTTGGACTTGTCTAAATCAGAAAAGGGGTTAAATGGACTATCAAAATGGGAAAACGGATGTACGAAATGGGAAACGGATGCTCAAAATGGGCAAACGGATGCTCATAATGGGAAAAAAGATGCTCGAAACGGGGAAAAAGATGCTCAGAATGGGAAAACGGATGCACAAAATGGGGAACAAATGCTCGAAACGGGGAAATGGATGCTCAGAATGGGAAAACGAACGCACAAAATGAGGTACGGATGCTCGAAATGGGAAAACAAACGCTCGGAACGAGGAAACAGACACTCAGAATGGGGAAACGGACTGACGGAATGACCGAACAGGAGGTAGGACTGACTGTTCAGAGTGCAAAATCACCCAACTATGAGGAAAATATAAAATAGAAAGAAAGAAATGCAACAAGGAGAAAAACAACACAACAATACCTCAAGTTTAGCCTAAGTTGAACTCAAACAAAGAAAGATAAATAGTGATTATACCTTGTTCAAGTGATCTTCTTGGTTGGCCCTTTGATGTAGCTTGAATGTGTGCTCCTTGATGGCAAATATAATGAAAATGGATGCAAAATGATGAGTATGCAATGAGGATTCAAGTGATGAAGTTGGGTATTTTGGTAAATGCATGAAATGGATGCAATATTAGCTTCAAGAGTGAAATAATGGTGAACGAAAGAGCTTGAATGAAAGTATGTCGAATGCTTGTGAGTTGTGAGAGATTGAATTGAAAATTGTGAATGTGTGAATGAGAGAAAATCTTCCATTTTAAGGGAAAATTCTCTAGAGAAATCAATAGTCAAAATTTTTCCAACATGGGCAAGATGAAGGGCTGTGGTGAGTTGAGAACTCACAAACCCTCACATCCTGCCATGTGGAAGAGGATGTGTCACAAGGATAGGTGAGTTGGAAAAAACACATGTGAGGTGGAGGTACTTGCAAGTACCTTGGGATTAGGGGAAGATCTCCTTAAAAGGAAGTTCTTGTTCCCATATGAGGGTGATGGTGACAAGTGAGGAATTTTAGAAATTTTTCTCTTATCATCATGGGGATGAGAGAAGTTGTTGGGGGAATGTGAATTTTAAATTCACATAACTGGAAGGGATAAGTGGTTGGGAGAATAAATGTGAATTTTAAATTCACATGATTAGAAGTACCTTGCGGATAAGACAAGGTCCTTATAAAGGAAGCCTTTGTCCCATGTGACTGATGTGACAAGTGAGAGAATTTAGAATTTCCCATCAACTTGCATGGGGAAGAGAAATGCATTGAATGAATAAATGTGAATTTTAAATTCACATGGGGAAGAGGTCAAGACTTAAAAAGGAAATCACTTGTGAAAGGTTGACTTGGAGGACATACCAAAAATGGCAAGAGGATTAGATTAAGGTTGTGCAAACATGTGATTAAGAAGATTAATGAGGGATTAGAGGCAAGTGGACAAATATGGAGGATGTGAAATTAATCCTGATTAAAGGTGTGTACATCCTAATCATGGATTAATTAGACTAATCTAGATTAAAAGAGGGTTATGAAGGATGTGACAAGGAGAGAGAAAAAGAGGAATTTAAAATTGACCTAAATTCAAAAAGGTTAAATGACTAAATTAAATAAATTGATATATTTATTTAATTTAGAGAGGAAAGGATGAAAGGTAAATTAAATACTTTAGGAACCTTAGGCAAAGGGGAAATATTAATTAAATAAATCATTTAATTAATATTTATGAAATAGACGAATAAAGGAGATGGGTTTGACCATATGGGAGTGGTCAAATTTGGATGTTTACAGTAGAATACAATCAAAATTGATGATTCCTTGATTCCCACTTATTTTCTATTATTCCCTAGGAAATATCATCATAGACAACCTAGCGAGACTAAAGATGTTACATAGTATTGGACATATTGTGCTTGTAAATGTACCCTCTACAAATATTTTATTATGCTTCAAGGCTTTTACACTTAGTGTTTCTCCTAATAGTGCCACATTAGTTGCCAACACTATACCATTTGGTACCACTTCCACAACCTTTCAACCTCTTCTCCAACCCAATACCCTACCATACACATTCCCCTTCATCCCTTTCTTTTTCAAGTCATCTTCAACTACTATTCCTTATCCCACCCATATCCCTTCATATATACATAGGTGCTTGTGACTACCACATCTCTTTCCTATTTCTCCATAATGTCTTCTCATATCACTTACACATCCCCTTACATTCCTTATCACACAAATCTAGCCTCCTCATCCAATGATCATCACAACCTTTAATTTATTTTTCCCAACCTTTCTCACTTCATACCAATTCCCCCCTTATTCATCTATTCATCCAATCCAACCATATTTATCATCTCCTCATGTCTCATTGTATCCCCCTATGACCATTCCCACTTGATCCTACCATGTCCCATCTCTTACATCAACTCCAAAAATTCCAACAAAAACTAAGCACCATGCCAACAAACTCAAGGGAGGTCTCTTTAAATATAGATTATAATTCCTTATCCTATGACATAATTGCACATGTATTTCCACCAAAATTCAAAGGATCTCAACTTTTTTTTAATGATGGGAAAGGAGATCCAATAATTCTAACAAGAACATTTTACGTGTATGATGATCAAATTTTATGCAAGTTATTTCCATGACCACTCAAGGAACATACCTTAGAATGGTTTTATCCATTAACTCATGAACCCATACATGCATTTGACATGATCTCCATGACCATAAATCATTTCCAAATCCAAATATCGCTTGAAATATTCTCCATTAATCTCATCCATTGCAAACAAGGTCCATAAGAAAAATTTGAGTATTTTTTGTTGCATTTTCAATCCATTTTGGCCAAGATGCACTATCACCTTAAATATTTTGAGTTTGAAAAGATATTAATGGATAACCTTATTCCAACCATTTTGGAAAATTTGACATTACAAAAATACAACTCATTTATAGATTTATGTGCTACTCTTAGGGACTTCAAAACGAAAATGGACAAGATCAAACCCCCACCAACATGTCACAAGCAACCACATCAACCAATAAGTTCAACAAAACTAGAAAATGGACAATAACAATAATTCCAACTCTAGCAACCACAATACAATGGTAGTCAACGTAGTCACCACACTATCCCAACCTCCAACCCCTTCATCATCTCCACTTCATCTACCACCTTCCACAAATACCCTATCCCTCAAACCTAGATCCTTTAAATAATTCATGAGGTTGGTAGTCTCTTATCAAAATATTATGAGCCAATATCTTTCCACCAACCTATTCTAGTTATCCCCAATCTTTCTCCTTAATACTTCACCCCCTCTACCAAGAAACTATGACCCTAATGCTTTTTTGCCAACACCATAAAGTCCCTAGTAATGATATTTAATATTGTATGGTGTTAAAACATAAAGTATAAGTTCTTATAGACAATAATCTCATGTAGGTAGCTAGCTTAAATGGTAAAGAAAATCCTTTTGTAGCCTTGCCCAACCAAAACCTTCAAAATTAAAAAAATCCCTTTCCTCACCATACAAATACTATTGAACCAACTGACCTAGAATCCCCTCATGATGAACCAAAAACCAACACATTCAAAAACATGGTTTTTATTATAGATTCACATCCTATCATAGGAGATACCATACCACCTAAGCCTATGACCACATTCACATATGAATAGATTTCTAATAACAATTATGACATACCATTACACATCAATGGACTTATTAATAGAAATCAAAGGAATCCATATAGATCCCAACTCATTGTTTAATGTAGATGTGAAAGTATCTTTATGATACATGAACTTTTCATGTCACCCACTCCTTTGTAGGTGTGGCCTTACAATGTTATAATGGTGCATTGATTGAAACTTTAGGAAACATCATATTACCTATTGAAATTTCTCCAAAACGTATACCAATCTTGGTGCACATGGTGCCTCTCTTTGAACAATTTTGCTTACTCCTTGGATGACCATGTGTAGATGAGTTTCAAGTTATACCTTTTGTCTTACATTAAAATATATGGTTTGAACATGAATATTGCATAATAGCAATTTGAAGACCCATGTTTACACTAATATGTATAGGCACAAACTTCACAATGAACCATTTCATTTGATAACCAAAGTTGGCACCCTTACAATGCATAGATCCTATGCATAAAAATTACGTCAAATATGTCAAATACAAACATTGATTCATGAAGACAACCCTCATGGTCTCTATTGATAGGTCTTAGGCCATGTTTGAGGCCAATGTGTCATATGTCACCACAACCACTTGAAAATACCTATTGCTGTGGTATGTGATCAAAAAGCTGATCTTTGAGATAGAAGGTTGATTTCTTATCTATCCTATACTAAGCCTAAAGTAATGTGAGAAAAAGGGAGAGACCACAAAGAGAAAATAATGTAATGAGCCACTTCTTCAATTAGTAATGATAATCTAGATCATAGGTGTCGATCTTGTGCACTACTCTATAATTCCATATTCTATGTATATAGACTAGCTTTTCTTAACAAAAATGCATGGGTTCAATAAAACCATCTTCTTTCAGTACCAAATTATAGGGGTAAGCTTCCCTTGGCATATGAAGGCATACATAATGAAGACAATGGTTCAAATTTCTACCAAGTTAGTTTACTCCAAACCTTCATTGGATCTTGAGTAGAAATACTTCATAACTTATTTGATTCCTAGGCTTCATAAAATATTTTTGGCTTCATATTTACAAGTCATTAGTAGGCATGTGCATCAACAAGCTATGCCCCACATGTAACTACTCACTTTTTGTGTTAACACCTTGGAGCTTTCACCAATATAGTGAGGACATTGCTCCACAAAAGGGTGAAGGATTTGGATACAAACATTCAATAAAAGCTAGTGGTTCTTTATAGATCAAATTCAACTAAGTTCTTGTTTTGAGCATTAGTTACAATTGAGACCATTTCTCTATAATAAAGGGTTAATTATTCATGTATAATTCATACAACTCTCACTTTGTGTATAATATCAACATCAAGAGTGCAATATTTCTTTGTGCACCTACCTTGTGTTAAGATACATCTCATAAACATGGAAAGGTTATGGTAGAATGATATCATGCACATCTATGCAAGCATCAAGATTATAATAGCTCTACATAACCAAGTGTAATACAACCATACACACTCTTTAGTCATGTTCTGTAATTTTTGGGGTCTATGTTACCTTTGACAATGGCATTGCCAACTTCTACACCACCATCTTTGCATTGTGCATGACTTGCACATTAGCAACAAATGTATCTGCACCAATATGTTTAATTTGGCTCCATATGCATCAAAAAAAATTGAAACACCTACTCCACATGTTTGTGCTAGACAATTACAACTGAATATATCAAACACATCGTATCACATTGGCCACATGGGAATTACTCCATACATTCATGGTATATGTCATCTTTTCACTTGCAAGTTGAGTTGACAACCATTATATATACATAGTTTAGGTGAAAGGATTTTTCATAGCTCACATTGTAGGACGTACTCTACTACAAGCCTTTGCATGCAACCTTATAGAATCACCATTAACATGGGTTGTACCTCTTTAGATTACCTTTGCAAACTAGGTGGATGTTTTCTTTGCTTCAACCATGGAAACCTACTTTCCTACCATAGCCTCTATATTTATACATTCGCACAATATTAATGAAGGAAAATATATTCTTTGAATTCGTTGTATGCTTTGTCTTCTTGTGGCTTACTTATCCTATAGAAATTTTGCATCAAAAACACCAAATGGAACTAAATGTATCTTCATTTGCATTATTTCATAGCCTTATTTCTACACACAATATTTTCCTTCGATTCTCACTCCAAAATCAAATCAACATTATTGTATAAGCAATTAAGGTTGGTGCACATGCTTGCATGATATCACACAAATCACATGGGCTCAACCAAAAATGTGTAATAATTGGCTATAAAAATATGGAGCAAAAATTATCTCATGATAAAGTTGTTCTATCACTATTTTTGATCCACTATGCAAGTTGGACCATGCGTACCACATGAAAGAGGTAGTTTGGTGGCCAAGATTAGGGTCATAAACTAATTTTTTGGCACATGTAGAGCAATGTGTTTCAGTTAGTAGAAATCCATCCCATTGGGAGGTGGCCTTGCTTGTTAGATGCCTCCTCAACCATATTAGTTATTATTAATGACCCATTGTGCCTCAAGAAACTCATCAACAAGCCAATGCAAAAGATGGGTCCTTTCAAATACATCATTTAAGGATTAAATTTTTTCTTTTCTTAAGACTTTTTTATCAATATTAAAAGGACCTACAAATTCCTATTGGAATGGTCACAACCATGGAAAATGTCATGAGGCTACCATTGGTAGGTACAATGTCACTATGCCCCCACACCCTTTCTCATGATTATTGTAAAAAATATATTTTGGTTGTATGACATAAAAAATAGTATAAAGAAAAATCAATAACCTTGATCTATTAAAGAAAATTTTTCTAGTTTAGAAATTTTTTGTCAAAACTCTTGTGCAATATAATTATGGTGTGGGTTCATTAGACCTATGATTTTCCATGAGTAATAATTCATGAAAAACATGGATCCAAGGACATATCCTTAGAGTCTAACCTTGTAACAAAGTAACTATTATGTAAAAAATTACTTTACATGTTGGTTGAAAACTTTATAAACCACATGTTAAGGAGATATCCTTAGAGTCTAACCTTGTAACAAACAAACTATTATGTGAAAACTTACTTTACATGTTGTTTGAAAACTTTATAAATCGTATATCATTTGCTTAGAACATTTTTTTCTTCTTTGACTAAGTGAGGAGGTTCGTGAGAGTGTCCACTACCCTTTAGTGAAGATGAGGTGTGAAGTTGTGTCACAACTCTTAATTCTTGAGAAGATAAAAAAAATTGTTGCTAGCGACTAACTAGAATAACAAGGATTACCAACCTCTTTTGAGGGTTTTGTGACTACATGCTTAGCATGTTCCTACCAAGGCTTTGGTAGGTGACCCCTTTTGGGAACTATTAGAATAGCCTTTATTAGACCCAACATGGTCACCTTTGTGGTTTCCAATCATGAAATTCACCATTTCTCATTCTTTGCAAGAGGAAAATCACTCATGAGTTTGGAGACTAGTTTGGCCTTATGGTTAGCTTATCCAAAAAATTCTTGATTTATGTTTAAAGGTTGAAACCAAAAATAGTTGTTTGGTAATATAATATTAAGTTGAATTATGTCAGACTTAATCCCATGGGGGACTCATGTTGTATTATCTCAACTTGTTAGCATGCTTTCAAAAGAGATTCTTCCAAAAAAGTATCATATAGTAATCTAACCATTTGCATGCATTATCAAAGTCTATAACAAGAAAAATAACATCTAGAGGAGATTTTGAATTTTCACCTCATGAAACACTCTTGAGACAATTTTCTTGTATTTCAAGGATGATGTCATCATATGTCACTCCAAAACTAATTGCTTCAACACTAACAATTGAATCACTTAGTTGGCAACCACTTCAACATTAACAAATGAATCACTTAATTTAGATGTTATTTAAGAAAAAACCCTAAGACTAAAAAAACATATAGATAAAAAACATCCCATTACACCATTAACCATTAAAAATGATATGATGTCCCAAAAAATAAAAATAAAAGACAAACCAACCTCTCCCTATCTTAACTTCCATTAAAATTTACCATCTTCTCACATATGGCCAAAACCTTAAAATACATGGTATAAAGCAATTAAGGATCAATTTCTTAGTGTGACTTGGACAAACAAATAAATTATCAAACCAAAGCATGATGTAATAATATAATAATAATAAATTAAAAACATTAAGGAAGAATGCAAAGTGGTGAATATTAACATGTAAATTAAAGGGATCTAATGAAGAACCATCTGAGAGCTTCTTACAATACAACATGAATCCAATCGAGATCCATCTGAGACCTTTTATCAATAATTATTAAAACTATTGATGGTAAACCATTCAATAATTAAAATGTGAATAATAACATACAATCAAAACTTGGAACTCAAGCATTCTTTGACTGAAATAATTACATTAGCCATTAATATCAAGAATGAACCTTAGAAGTTGAACTCAAATTGAATGATTTTTTTAGGAAGCCCTCTTCCATGGGATGGCCACCTAAATTTCTCATAAAAGATTGCCTTTGAAACCCTTGAACGTATTCAAAATACTTGAATGCCTTCATTGTAGAACACAATCTATATAAAATAGAAGATTTTTAATATCTACAGGACCAAAGATAGCTTATGGAACAACATATCTAGTAGGTTTAGCTTTTTAAATTGTTTATTTTTACTATTTAATTTGATGATGAGCTTCTTCACTTTCTCAATCGTCTCCATTTAAACAAAACTTATTGAGAAAACACTACTAAAATAATTGTACAATTGACTTGAATATCATTATAAACTTTGCATTCTAAAATCAAATACCTTTTAGATTCAATTATCCTAATAATAAAAAAATTAAACTCACTCCTCCCAATCTTCTTTTAACCTCCAAATTTAACCAATGAGAATAATATGAATTAATCCTTAATTAAGTTATATTGAGTCTATCGTACAAAAGATGTTTTTCCCTATATAAACCTTTCAGTGATGATCATTAGTCAATATGCTATTTATTGTGGGCGAAACCCATCAAAATTGTCTCACGTCGAAATTCTCATGTCTTAAAACAATTTTCAAGTCACTATTTATCACGCCTGAAAATAATTTATGATTTTTAAAAAAAATATGATTTAAGATAAAATATGATTTTTTTAAAGCTGTCAAATTTCGTTTCATGTGAATGGAATCAACAACATTCCATTTTCAATTGGAATGATTTTTTATTTAAGTATACACGCAGATTTGTATGTACAAATTATGAACAGTTTTTCCAATATCAGGAAAGGCATTTCAAATTTGAGCAGAGGCATGCACAGTTTACAATCCAAGCTCCACACAACTTTCCATAGAATTAGTGTGGACAATCACTAGAGATGGATGTTTTGTTTTTGAATTTCTTGTTAATTATTTATCATGGGGTTCTTTTGCTGAGATTTTTTATGAAAATGAAGTAAAAGCATTTCATGGAAGTATGATGCAGTTTTTTTATGTCAATGAAAGCCCTCTTCACCTCACAATTATATGCATATCTGATTTAAACCTATAGTTTATTCAATGAACACCAGTTGTGAACATTGGTGTAAGATGTGTTTGGGCTTACTATCCTCAAATACAAGCCTAGGAAAAGCGGTCAAGTTGGAATTTGAGAAGCTACACATGAGTGAAGATCCACATAGTGTACTTATTTTGGCTTTGGAGAATGCCATAAAATAGAAAATTTGACAATGTTTCTACATGGGAATGAGATAGATTTTCACTTCTATAAGATGTATGTATTAATTTATCAATCCCAATTGCAACTTGTTACATTTCATTCAAATTACTGTGGTGGAGAAAATTTTGTAGAGAAAATTATATTTTATATTTGATATTACTTTCCAAATTCACTTTAGGTGAACTATGTTCTAACATATTGGAACAATGCCCATGTAATAACAATTCTTTCTTTTTTATTTTTTCTTTTGTTTTCTTTGATTTGAAAAGTTTGGATTTGGGTTATGAGCAACAATACTTGGGATACATATCATATGTTCTAATGGCCAAAGCATTTGTGTATTCTTTTTATTATTCTTGAACAATTGCTTTGGATTTTTTGTTGGGTAGAATGTTGGTCTTGTATTTTGGAAAGTGATGGGAGAAAAAGTGCAAGCAACAACAAACAAAGAGGCGACCTATTATATCTTGATTCAATTGGATGCCAACAATTTTGAGATAGTTTAAAGTACTCAAATATTGTATGAGGAAGACATTGATCCTTGGGTGCAGATATTCACCCCTTTTCCTGCACCTACACCTCTATAATCCTTGGATATGTATTTTGAAATTAACAGAGTGTGGAATCTGTATATTGTTTAAAGTTTGGATGAACTTTTAAAATTTGATTTATGAAATATGAATAACTGAATTCAGATAAGGGAGTTGCATAGTTGGTTCAATTTCTTTTATTTTGCATGTCTCTATAATCTTTGTGTATTCATTAATATTCTTTTCTCTTTCCACTTTCATTCTTTAATGGACACCATTTCAACTCTTTTGCTTCTTACTCTTCACCATATTCATGTAATAAAAATGAAGAGTTTACTTGGAAAAAAAATGAAGTTAAAAAGGAAGAGTTTAGCATAATATATAAGTATTAATGGTTCTTTGGTATTTTAGTAAAGTTGAATGGTTCTGAATGCGTCTATTAAAGATCAAATCTTGTTGAATGCAAAACTCTCAATGAAAAAAATTCAACCTAAAAATCCTACTTCTTTATTGAGTAGATAAAATAATTTGTAAATCTAAATAAAACTCTTTTAAAAATAAAATAAAAAATAACATAAACAAGATATTATGGTTTCATTATTATTTGCTTTATCTCTATTTTCTTGGCTTAAATATTGTGGAGAAAATCTTTATATTTTTTTATAATAAGTAACATTCTATATTGTCAATCCCATTTGTTTTTTACCACACCACCTATGTAAAAAAACATAAACCAAAATATAGAAGATTTATCCATAGATTTTCTTTTCCATTATCTTCTAACTAATAGCTTCTTAAGAGATTAAAAACACTTTTTGTGTTCTTAAAATTGTTACACCCCATCTCATAGTTACTGGGTTACTTTCACCTTCATGAGTAAATATGATGATAAATGCAAATTGTGACTTTAATATTACTGAAATATGCATTAAGATGATATTTCTTTTAAAGGAATGGATATATGTTTTATATTGATGAAATGCAATGAAAGAGTATGTATTACAATGTGAATATTTTAATTTATTTTTTATGCAAATGGATTTAATGTGAACGGATAACTACCTATGCAATGTATTAAGTTGGATGCAGGAACATATTCAAGCCTCAGGTACATGAGGGGGAGTATCACTCAAGAGAGGATCTTGGTTTGGTAACCCTTAATGAGACTAACTGAGCTTTCACACACTCACAATCTAGCATGGTAGAACTTAGTCAAGTTAGATAGGGATTTGGTAAGTAAACCCTTAGTCGAAGTCTTGGATTAATTGGGGGGTTTGTTTGGTCATCTTTTATTGGTTATGATTTCAGTCTTTGTTTTTGAGATTGGTTCTTTGGTTAAAGTGCGAGTCTAAATCCTTATTTTGAGTTTGATTTCTTCTTTGGTATTTACTAATCGATGATTATATATAGAATGAATATATACACGTGTGTGTAAAAACGATAACCCATGCATAGGTACATCACATGCATAAATAAATTGAATGGACATATACCACACACATATATATGTATGAATACATTCAATATATATATTTATTGATCAAAGATAATGTGATTATATGTGTTTTAATGTAAATATGAAAATAATGATGTATAAATAAATATACATAGTCATTTTTGGGGTGTGAGTATATATATATGTTGTGTTCCAAAGGTAAGTAATGCATTTAATAAATGTATGAAAGAGATAAAATGTATATGTATTAATATATGTATATATATATACTATGATATATATATATATATATATGTATATGTATATAAGTACTTAATGATATGTATATATCATTAAGTATAGTGTGTGATATACTTCCCTCACCCAATGTATTTGATGCAACACATTATATACAACATGACACATCGTTAAATGATATTGCATAGAAACCTAAGCGCTATAAATATATATTCAGAGGGCAAATCATAACATATAGCGCAACAAGTGAAAGATTGTACATTTATAAATGACCTTGCATATTAATTAAATTGTTGTGTAAATATTATGGTTAGCACATAGGTAAGGTGTGTAGGAATAGAGGGAAGTTTATAAGCTATAGACTAAGACTTAGTCAAATGTTGAATGCTATGTGGAATTTTGAATGTGCAAAAACATATGTTGACTTGGTCTTTAAACTACAAACACTAGAATAGGGCACGTGGGAATAGGTGGCACTAGAATATGAACCTTGCTTACATTTAGAAGTCTGCTTTGAGTTCATTATCCAACAAATAAGGTAGAATTGGAATAGAGGAATAAGTCAAGAGTAGTGTTAGCTGAGATAAGTTGATTTGTGTAGCTTCTAACCTTGCATTTTTGAGTGAATAACCTGCTGCCCATTTGAGAAGGCAGTTGGTTGTGTATTTGTTTAGAGTGATTATTTGAGAATCCACCACCTTTTCTTCTTCTTGCTGGGTCAATCCTTTCTATTGAGAAGTGGCATGTTTGAAAGCCTATTTCTAGCTAGAAGTTGCTCACATTTGTGTATAAATAGAGGTGCTTTCTCCCACATATGGGACACATTATGCATTCTTGTTTCTAATTTTCTAAGTTGTTATAATTCTGCTTTTTTTATTTTTGAGAGTTTGTGAGAGGTTTTGAGAGAGTTTTTGGAGAGAGTAAGAAAGAGAGTTTGTGTAGTTGCAAGTATTGTGAGTTTTCCAAGAGAGGATAGAGTTGGAGATAGGTTGGATATTGAAGAAGTTGCAAGATGAATTTTTGAAGGCTAAGCTAGGGATCTAGAATGGTCATTTGGAGCTTTGTAAAAATAGGCATGATGATTCCTACTTCATTATGCCTTTTATGTTTTGAAAAGATTGTATGACTTTGTTTTTCTTGTTTGGAAGTAAGTTGTTCTATTATGAGTTTGGTTATCATCTTCTTTGGATAAGCATAAGAGATTCTTGATGAGTCTAGTTGTTAGTGAACCATGTTATAAGGATATGCACATACTCTATATATTGGGTTACAAGTATTTAAGTTGTTCGCTTATAATGCTAAGTAAACATTTATGGGTGATGAGGTTAGTAACACAACAAGAAAGGCAGCATGATAGAAATGTCATCATTGTTAGGTTACAATGTTACACAAACCTTGATTGATAATCTTTACTTGATTAATTACTTATATCTCCTTGAAAGTAGGAAGTGATTCTTATCCCTAGTGATAGGGTATAAACTTGATGGTTATATCATTATTCAACAATAGGGTTGGCAAAATGTATTTTATGATTATGCTATTTTCTTGTTCCTAATAAAAAAAATTAAAAGAGGACTAATGTTTTGATAACCCAAAACCGTTGTGAGAGGACTATGGGTGTAGATGCACCAACTCCTCACAAATTGATAATATCCTCCAAATGATATACAAATGTAGTAAACGTGTGAATGTTTGAAGTATTTTGAAATAAATTTTATGATTGGTTCATGTTCACTTGAACACTACTTTACTTTTGATTGAAACCCTAGGTTAGGAATATCCTATTTTGTAAGGTTGTTTATTTGATTATTGATTGATGCAAATAAGTTGGGATTAACTTATATGATTTGGTTGATCATTTGATTGTTGATTATACTTTCGATTGGAGTCGATTTATTGTTGAGACCATACTTTTGAATGAGTCATTTATTGATATGATTTATTCTTTTGATTGAGGACATCTATTGATGAGATTATAATTTTGATGAGAATAATTTATTGTTGAGATA
>VDFB02318419.1:0-13852 GCA_007258455.2 Sequoia sempervirens | reverse complement strand
AATGGGACCTCAAAATTACATTCCTCCATCCCTATCCACCATCTTGCAAGGAATGTTAAACCAAGGGGACCCCCAACCTCTCATCAACATCCCACAACCCACTCAAAACATCAACACCCAAAACCCATCATATATATCCCAACAACCAACCGATCCTACGTTACAAGCACATGTCTTAGCTCTATAGCAAGCACAACAAGCCTATCAACAAGCCATAAACAATAGAAACAACAATCAATAGCCTTAGCAACACAACAAAAATAGCAAGAAGCCCTAGCAGCACAACAATAACAACAAGCAGCCTTAGTAGCACAACAACAACTGCAAGCCCAACAAGTAGCCTTAACAACACAACGACAACATCAAGCCCAACAAGAAACCTTCCTAGCACAAAACATCAAGCCCATCAAGCAACCTTAGTATCACATCAACAAAAACAAGCCCAACATCAAGCCCTAGTGGCTCAACAACAATAGTAAGCATCCCAACAACAACAAGCCTTACTAGCTCAATAGTATGCCCAACAATAACAACAATAGCAAGGTTCCTACTATAACCCTCATCATAACATTGTTAATATGAAAATATTAGGAACATATACGCCTCCACCACCATCACCTTCATAACATCCTACACCACCATACATACCATACAACACCCCATGATATCATAATCCCACGTACAATCCATCTGTCATCCCACAATACACAACATATGTTCCTCCAGTAAACCCACTAGATGATGTAGCATCACAACTTAATGTGTTAACACAAGAAATGCAGGATATCTGAATGGGAAAAATGAAGAAGCCCCATACACAACAAAACCTATGCCCATATCCATTTGATCAAAAACATCGCAATGGTATTGTTCCCTCTTGATTTTGAAATCACCAAATTCGATAAATACAAAGGGAGAGGAAGTCTTGTGGACCATTTCATAGAGTTTAATGTCATGTGTATGGAGGTCACCTACAATGAGTCCTATTTGATGTGCCTCTTTCCATGAAGCTTGACAAACCCAACCATTGACTAGTTTTCTCATTTACCTCCAGGTATCAAAACCTTCCAAGAAATCATCAATAAAATCATAGATCACTTCTCATTTAACCTTGATGTGGACGTTAGCTTATAATATTTATATACTCTCAAGCAAAACAAAGGAGAATCTTTTTCCAATTTCTTACAACGTTGGAGGCAAAGAGCTAGTAAAAGAAAATGGCCCATTCCCAATGAACAAGTGGGGATCATCATAGAAAATGTAGATCCAAATCTATCCTTCCACTTGAAGATGCAATGCATTACTTCTTATGATGAGCTTGTACCTAGAGCCCTTAACATCAAGAGAGCTCTAATCTCATAGGGAAATACTCAAGCATACAAAGACAACCACCCATCAACCAGTTCAAATGGCAAGCCTCGTGTTTGGGCTAAGAACAAGAATGTGATGAATGATGGTGTGGTAGATGCTAAGGTGGTCATAAGTGATCCTAGGCCAAACAACAATCAAATAGCTAACACTCAACCAACCATACAACAAACCAAATCACCTCAAAATAATCAAATCAACAACACTGAAACACAACAAAGGAAAACTCCCAACATAAACAACTATCTGAAACATACATAAACACAGTTGTCAAAACCTATTGAAACCATCATGAAAAAATTGGTAGCTTCAAACTTGATAACACTTCCCAATTTTGAAAACTACCAAGAACTACAGGATAAACCACCCTGGTACAATGAAAAATATCTTTGTGACTTTCACAAAATCAAAGGACACAAAACATCAAACTCTATGAGGCTCAAAAATGTTATCCAATATCTTATTGAGAATGGAGACATATTCGTTGAGGTACCAACCAACAACCAAGATCTCAAGATACACAAGAACCCTATGGAAGATCACAACAAAGGAAAAAACAATGGAAAAGGTAAGGATTACACAAATTTGTAGCATGTCTATTCCAATGTAGTCGCTTCCTATGATAGTGTCATCACTATTGTCACCATAAAAGTGCCTAGTGAAAAGTGTGGAGTCACCACATGACATGGAAAAGTCACCATCCAAGGATTCCCATCTCAATCTAGAGCACAACCTACTTTTCCAACATCAATCCCTAGCAAATACAGTCTCCTAGATCAGCTTAAGAAGACCCCCACACAAATCTCTATCTTGGAACTATTAAGGCTATCCCTCACACATATGGAAATCTTATGGAATTCTTTATCCTCATCCTTCATCCCTGAAGATATGGATAGAAATAATTTTCAAGCTATGGTAGGGAATATCACTATCCCTCATCTTCTCACCTTCTCGGACCAAGATATACCATCACAACCATCTCATAACCATTCTTTACACCTTGAGGTCATTATTCATAAGAACAAGGTTAAAAGATTCTTAGTAGATGGAGATGCTAGTCTTAAAATTTGCACCCTTCAGGTGATCAAGAACTTGGGTTATTCAGAAGATGTTATTGAGAACGAAAAGAATACAACTATCAGAGCATATGACAATCAAGAACGGGTATCACAAGGAATCATTGCACTACCCATCCAAGTGGGACCCGTCATTGTAGAGACTGCATGCCAAGTGCTAGACCTTGATCTATGCTACAACAACATGCTTGGTCAACCATGAATCCTGAGCCTTTTTACTACTATAAGAACCTTAAGGCCAAGTTTTATAAAATAACCCAAATCCCTAAAAATGATTAAGGGCCTACACCATCCTCCTCATTTGTTGACCCATCATCCCTTGCATCTACTTCAAAAACAAAAACACCCATGGTGCAGAACATTCCCGACATCAAAGCAGCAATCTAGGATGATGGTTGTGGAAATTATAAACTAACGAAGGATACTTTTTTGTTGGGGGAGCTACCTATTTCTCTCCAATATCATGGGAAGCCCACACCTATCAACCAGGTGGTTGAAACAATAAAGATGGCAGCTACTACCTTCACCAAGTGGGGGGATTTGAACAAAGAAGATGTTAATGAAGAGGATGACTCTAAACTACTATATCAAGATGACCGATCCATCCCCATTCTTCCCATGGAAGATAACAACAAAGGCTTGTAGCTAATGAAGGTATGGGGATATAACAAGAACGAGAAGCTAGGACAAAATGACAATGGTTTTCTAGAACACATCATTCCTAAGAAATGCCCAAAGAATCTTGGCCTAGGATGTAGTAGTAGCAAGGTTAACCTTATTGGAAAAGGTAATTCCACTAAACGGGCTGAGAAAAATGTTTGCTTTGTGTGAATAGGGGTTTTCCTTGGCCAAATCCCATTTTGGTAATCAAACCTTGAATTGAAATAATGAAATGAAAGAGGGAATGAGGAATGAACAAAGCTATGTTACCACTCAACAAACCCTTGAATGAAACCTTGATAATGGAGATCTTAGGAGGTCTTCAACTTGAATGAGATGGCTAAATTGGATGTGGATCTTCAAACTTGAATTTTGCTTGAAATGATACTTTGAATGCTTGACTTGATCATTAAACCTACATCACAATGTTAACTCCAAAATCATGCATGACGCAAGAAGACTTTGACATGATGAATGGATCTTGAATGGTACAATAAATCTTTGATATATCTTCTCTTGAATGCCTTTGAATGCTCTTGAAATGCTCTTGTAAATCTCATAAAATTGCTAGGTTGTTTCTCTTGAAATTATAGGTGAAATATAGTGAAATGACCTTTTATTTATCGGTATGTATCCTTAATTTCCCAAAATTTAAATATCACAAGCATACATTGAATCATGGATTGGAAAATGTTAAAGTACTTCTAAAAACATAATTTAAATTTGGTCCAAAGGTTTAGGGAGGACCCATTCGCCCATGGGAAAATGGGTCCCAAGTCCATAAACCTAGAACACACATTTCTCAATGTAAAGTGTTATGTTTAGGCATTAATTATTGTCGAGTTTCCCCTTTGGAAAATGTAATTAATTAGGCTTGTAAATGAATAAAAGGGTTTATTAAAGTATAATTAATCTCAATTAATTAAGAGGGCCCAAATAAGTGTGTAAATGTAAAGGGGTACATTTAACAACACTAAATTAAGGAATTATTAAGTCCATTTTAAATAAGGGCCCAAACAAGTGAAAAAACGTACAAGGATACATTTTTCTACACTACATTTAGCCCCCACTTTAGTGAGAGGATGACCCTATGTCAAACTTGTCAAACTTGCACAAAAGTAGACAATCAAGAGAGGTCCAATTGTACAATTTTTGGGAGGATAAGATGACAAAGATCAAGGAGGATGATCAAGTCTCCAAGATCTCAAATCTCATGGAAAAACCAATAAAGGCACAAAGAGACAGATGCCTATGTTAAACATATATATGTATGCAGCAATGACAAGATACTCAATCATGCAATGCCAAAGACTCAAAGGAAGAAAAGGAAAAGGAAAAGGAAAAGGAAAAGGAAAAGGAAAAGGAAAAGGAAAAGGAAAAGGAAAAGGAAAAGGAAAATGAAAAGGGAAAGGATCAAGCCTTGACTATCCAACGCAATGTGGAACATGCCTTAGCTATTTGTCCAAAAATGTTTACAAGTGGAACTCATTTTCCACTATGCAAAAAACAATGTATGCTCACGTGGGCTAGTAAAATACGTTTTCCACTAAGCAAGCCCCTAAGGGTGTAAAATGAGGGAATCTTATTAGACTCCCATACCATACCAAAGTTATACCTTTGATAACTTTTTAAGGCACCACACAATATGAAATTTGAGCTCCATAAGGCCTAGCAAGTTGTGTTATGCTAAAAACTTATGAAAAAACAAGGAACCACAAGAAAGCAAAGTGCATTATTCTTGGTGGCCATAAAAAGGGCTGAAAATTTTAGCTTCATAAGGTTAGCAAGCTACATTATGCTAAACACTTATGAACAAAAATGAAAATAGGATAAGATATGTTCAAAGTAATTTTTATTAGTTCATGTAAGGTCTCCTCTTAGGGAACATCGTGCCTAATGTCTCCAAGAGAGGAAAAGTCTAGGATAAAATATTCACAACTTAGGGAATGCAACGCGTAGCATTACCACTAAGAGGGAAGTTGTATTCCAAGAAAGGTCACACTCTTGAAGGACATAAAACCCAATGACACCACCAAGAAGAAGACACATCGCAAGAAGTAAGAAGACCACTCAATGAAACACAAGAAATAGTCCAAGATCTTAAAAATGATAATGCCAATGTGTGCCCCCATTTTAAAGAAATTGCTAACACATGTTGTGAGAAATTACTTTAAAGTAGCAAATGATAAATGCTAACAATAAATAAGACACCTAAGAGCTTATTTGGAAATCCCTATGACAAGTCATATGTTTCCAAATGAAGTTATGTCATGAAAAAGGGAAGAGGTTGCCCCCAAAATGAAATCTCAAAATCACATAAGAGATCCACAGATTCAAGGTTAGTGTATGCCTTTACTACAATGATATTATAGAGCTTGAAAATATCATCTTTCCCCAAATAACTCATGGAATAGGAAAAATGACACAAAGAGAGCGAAAAAGAAAAAGAAAAATATTTTGGGTCAACATGGAAGAGACCTAAATGTCTTGACGCCTTGTGTCATCCCCAAAAGGAAAACACAAGACAAAAGAAAAGAATTTTTTTTTTGACATATAGAAGAATAAAGGTACAAATAGAGGAATGAGCATGAAGATACATCAAACAGAACAATACGGGGGATCATATTACGCACATGCAATCAAACAAAGAACATGAAAATAAATTAAAAAAAAGACTAGAAAAGTACATGTGAGTCAACCTATAGCAAGTCGTCTGCATCCCGATCTTGTTCATCATATGTGGAAGGTGGAAAACTAGCCAAAGGGATGATGTCAAGTGCCAAACTAGGACAATCACCAAGTTGAGCACATGGTGAATCACTCTTTGTAGGAGGATCATCACGATTGTTATCATTTAAGCTCATGGAAGAGGAAAACAATAAATTTAACTCTTTATGCACTTCATCATTAATTTTAGTAGTTTCATTATCATCATCCAAGCTTATCACATAAGAAGGTCTAATGATAATATCCACTGAAGGCTCTTGTTCTTTTTGTGTTCAAGGTTTAGGATTTTCTTGTTTCGGAAAAGGTGGAGAATCATCATGCATTGCTTGAGGTAAGTTTGGATTTTGATTTTTTATGTTGTTCTTTTCTTATTTTTCTTGTAACAAAGGAGTGATAGCATGACGTCTACGCCTACAATCTCTAGTATTTTGGTTTCTTTTTTGTTTGATTCTCAAGTTGTGATTGTGTAGAAGCAGGTTTATTAACCATAGGTTTCTTTTCTTTCCTTAAGGGATGAACGAAAGGAACCATGGGAGGTTGTACAACTACTTTCTCTTTAGCTTTGTGAACTTGTTTGATTTTAGGAGGCATAACGGGACTTATTTGGTTACCTCGTAATCTCTTATAGGAAATAGGTGAAGGATTTTCTATGTTTTGGTCTTGGTTACTTGGAAGGGATTTTGGTTCAATCATAGTCTCATAAAGGTTGGGAGGCTCAATCGTGGGTTGAGGAATATTTGTAAAGGATAATTTTGCTATGTTTTTTTTCTTAAACTTTTGATAAGATTTGAAAAAGAAGTCCTCACAAGGCCTAATAGGTTCCATAGGTTTGGGCCAAAATAAATTCAATGATAAATTCCAATGGGAAGACATGGGATTAAAGCCACTCTAATGTATAGTAAAGATATAATTGCCAAATGAAAACTTTAAGCATTTATGCACAACCAATGAGACGACATTCATGGAGCAAAGCCATGGGTAACCTAACTTCACACAAAATTGGTCCAATGATGGGATGATGGAAAATGAGACACGTAATGTTTTTGGTCCAACTTTCAAAGGAAGGGTTATTGAACCTATCGTAAGGCAAGAAAAACCATTATGTGTTTTGATCCATACTATCAACTTTTCATAAGTATCTTGATAAAGCTCATGCACAAATTAGAATTCTTCAGTGATCACATTATCTACACAAACGATATCAATTAATACCCCATTAGTAGGCTTGTCAATGATTCTTCTAGCTATGTAAAGAGGACCATCTGGTGCATGCCTAATTATGTCATGTTGTGAGAAAGCAATGTCAAGTAGAATCTTAGTTAGGCCCTTACGAGGTTGGCCTTCAATAAAATTGATTGAATGATTTATAATGTTCTTATCTTTATTTATTATGTGATGTTGCATGATGTGATTAAGGCTAAGCACCATTTCTATTCCTTGTTTAATTTTAATTAAGTCTCTTATGTTTTGTACCATAGGAATAACAATAGTGGTGATGGGTTCAGAACTTATAATTTTTGCAATTTCTCTAACTCTTGATCCATTCTTATAAGGTTCTCATGACGGAAATTAGAAATCATTGCATCAACATCAATCATATTAGGTGTAGGTAGGTAAGTCATGGTAAATGAAGTGTTAAGGGTATGATCCATAATGGGTTGACTAATGTCAACAATATGAGTGAAAGAGTTAGAAAACCCAAGATCCACAACGAATGGTGTATCACGGGATGACATGAGTCATGAACAACACGTCTCATGAAAGTTTGGAAATAGCACACCAAGTTGTGAAGCTCATACAAGTTTCACACTACCCAAGGTGCACCTAGAATGGATAAGAGGTAAAATGCAATGAAGTATCCTAGAACATGTAAAGTGCAATGCAAACAATTTTCATATTTAAAGCAAGATAACCTTCTAATTATACTATGAAAAGACCTAAAAATGATGTCTTTTAGATGCAATTTTGAATTAAAACAATGCATTGAATTTAACAAATTATGCTTAATATGAACAATTTCAAATAACGAAAATTCAGAAAACTGAAATAGCAGACTAAATATAGAAACACAGAAGGTAGAATCAATGATTTTAATGCTCAAAATTTTAGGAAAATCATTGATCAGGGACTCATTCACCCATGGGCGAATGGGTCTCACTTTAGGAGTCATTTGGTGTGTGCCAAATTTGGCATGCACCAAATGGAAAAGAAAAATAAAAGCCCAAATCGTATTTCAAACTCTCATTTGTCTTCAACCCGTGGCTTGGCTTGGAGGATTGGAGGTTTGCAACTCACGCTCACCAAATATCATCCATTATTTGCATCATTAGCTTGCTATCTTTCACAAGGATGCCGCCAACACATTAGAGACATTGAATATTGTGAAGAGGTATGTATTTTTATTCAATTTATTTTGAATTTGATTTAGAATGTTGATTGAAATAGGTTTTTATAATAAAATTTTGTTCTAATTATCAGGGAATGAATTTCCACCTCGAAACTTTGAGAATTCACAGTCACCCCCTCAGGAAGATCCTCCTATTCAAGAACAACCTGAAACCCCTCCATCAATTCATAGGCATCCTCAAGGAACACAAGAAAATGTTCTAAATCAAATTGAAAACAATAAAAGAGACATTGAACAATTAATTGGAAGATTAACTGAGCATGCCAAAACCCACCCTTATAGGAGAGGGATTATTGAATCATTGAAGTCAATTGTATCTCATGTAGGAGAAATGAGTGAGAAAATAAAATTTTGGTCAAATAAGAGGCATGAGATGAGACAATATTATGCTAGAGGTTTTTCATATGCAAATGTTAAAAACAAAAAAATAGCAAAGCCGACTTGTGTGCCCTATTTACAGACCCGAAAACCAACACACCTTTGTCTCATACATGCAGGAGGTTCCCCATCCATTGGTGCCACCATGAGTTAATTAAAAATAAATTTTGGGAGCGGTGGTGGATGGTATTTGACCAACCTCCATGCAATAACCATGAGGTACCACAATACTTTTTGAGGAAACTTTATTGTGAGTTTATCCTCAATAAAATGCCAAATTATTTTGACATCTTAGACTTTTAGGGTAGAGGAGGGGGTTGCACACATGATAGGCCTATTGCACGATATAATCCACAATTGGCACTGAGACCCATGGTGGAGACCATGGTAATTGGGCGCGTATATGCGTTCCTTCCATTCAGTGGGATAGTGTCGGTGGGCCTGGAGTGGAGTTAGCTCACTCATATCACCCAAACCATTTCACGGTCATGTGTGAGGCCTCTGGTGAAATATTGATGTGGAGGCGGTGGAATTTGAGCTCCACCATTGGTGCTTTTAATGCGGGTTGCGTATGATTATCCGAGTGCTTGGATCACGGCTTCACGTAGCCTGCATCAGTTGTAGAGGCAATATATTTCATATGATTTTGGTGGATATTACATTCGATATTGACAATCCAATTTAAAGGAATTCAACAAGTTCATTTAATATTTTTTATTAAATTATATTTTGAAATTTAAGAATAAGTAAATTAGTAGAATTTCAATTTGATGAAATTTTAGGGTCGGAGTGTTCATGAGACGTGCCCCATTCCTATAGACCCTTATTTGTTCTCGATGTTGAGTCCATAGGTATGCAACTAGTATTAAAGATATTATTATTGCATTTGAATAGTTGAATTTAATATTTGAATGTTTGTCTCTAACATGCTTTGGATTTCAAATAGTTTCTTAGCCCCAGGTGGACCTTCGGCCTCCACACCTGCGCAATTCATTTCCTCCGGGACTAACTACTTTCAGGTAGCTATTCAATAATGTTGTAAAGCCAATGTTAGCTAGTTTCGCTAATTTTACTATATGGAATTTAAAATGATGAAACAATAACATTTGCATTGTATTCCTTGATTATTGTCATTATCTTCTCCTAATGATTCCGCTTTTTGTTCCTTTATTCCTTCTAATGTGTCCATCCATTGTTTGTTCGGCTAGTTTGTTCACCCTACATTTTACTCTTTCATTTACCATTTGAGATGTTGACATCGGATAGCCCTTGTGATGTTAATTGTACGATGGACCCGCGAGTTGTGCAGCAATACCTAGTTCTGCAGTCCCATTGAAGAATATCACAATAAATTAGTCGATTGACGTATATTGTCTTTTTATGAATTACATTAACAGAAAATTTTCATGATACTTTTGTGTAGCTTAATTTCTATCTTAATGGTTGCTATAGGGGGTTATCACTCCAAATCGTGGACATGGTAATGATGTAAATATGAATGATGACTACCTGTATGTGGTAAGTGATTATATTTTGTTATATGTCATTCCACAATTCATTTTTTGTGTATTAACATCTTTACATTTTATGGTATCAGTTGAAGGGACAGAGTGAAGAGAGGAGGACTAGCAAGCGTGTTCGAAAGACCAGAGAACCAACAATCACTCCATCCAACTGAATTTCAAAGGCAGCATGGGATCTATTCCCTTCCTCTAGAGGGAAATGACTGTATTAGGGTCATTTTTTGTATGCCTATGTGGCATTTTGGAACATGTGTTTTGTACAAGCGATATATATGTGACATTTTATGTCCATAATATGGCTCCTTTGTACTAATCTTGTATGGCTTTTTTAGATATATTCTATATACTTTTATCAATATATATCATTGTATACCTTACTTTTTTTTTTATCAAAAAAATATTATGTTGCTATTGCCATTCTTGAATGATGTTATCATGCATGTTGTGTAAATTGTATGCTTGAATGTTGTAGGCATGGTTTTTGTTTACATCTAATGTAATTGAATTCTTTAATGAGTTACTCAATAAGCATCCATTCACGGTGATTTATCGCTGGAATGCTTCAATTACTTATAATCTCCCTTATTTTGCATGTATGCTTCGCTTATTCCATGCTTAACTGCATTATAGTGTGTGTATCCATGTATGATTAAATGCTTCGTACATAGCGAACTGCGCGTATCTTTGAAATTTGACAAACCAAAGTATAAAGAGTTTTTTAAGAAAAGTTAGGAAAAAAATCATATTTAAAAAAATGCAAAATGTTATGAACAAGAGATAAAATCTATTTATTTTGAAATGAAAAGGTATTTCATGGCATATAGAGATATAGAGAGCAAATAAAATAAAGATTTTAACTAATGAATTATAAAAAATATTTTTTTGTAGTTTATATTCATATCGTTGATTACATTTTATTACACATCTTTCAAAGTCAAAGCATTACTTTACACTGCATAACTAATAACTAGATGTTGATAGATGACAAAATTTCAATTATAATATAGTTTTTTTTAAAGATCCTTCTAAATGCTAGTTGTAAATTGTTTCAAATTGCGCAATAATAAATAGCAGCTTGATTTACTTAATTGCATTTTGTTATCATGGCATTCTATGACGCCAGATTTCTTTGACATATTTTATCAAATAGTTCACTACCTTGTCTATGTTACCACATTTTTCATACATGTCTACCAAAGTATTTTGTCAAGCAGTTCATTTCATTGTTCCTATGGCTAAAAGCATAAAATAAGTGCTTTCAAACAAGCTATGGATGCTTGGAAAAAATCTATCAAAAGCATAATAACAAGAAATACTATAGACAAGGAAATGAATTGTGGCAAATTCACGAAAAGAAATGTGGTCTCATGGTGATGAATGCCACTTGTTATGCAAATTGCTATGGATTTTCAGCACCATTCCATCACTTACATGAGACTCTCACGTTTCTTTGAGGCATTTTTCAAAACAATTCCATTACCTTGTCTATCTCTGACCCTGTACATTTACAAAAGCATTTTTATCAGATAATTAGGTGTGCCTTGCCTAATGTTAAAGGCCCTAATAAGTCTTACAAACAAGGCAGCGGATGTGGAAAAAATCTATCAAAGCATAATAAGAAGCAATAACATAGATATACTGATGATCTGGAACCGCGAGGAGGCCAAATCCACTCAAGGTGTCAGAAATTTCTTCAAGAGGAATCTAACAAGATTAAAATGATCTATTGGACCAATCCAAACAACTCCCAAATTTTGAAATCAATCAGAGGTAGGATTTCCCACTTTCACCCTTGCAAACCTAGTAGCAGTGCAAACCTGTTTTTAGGCACTTAACTCCACAACTTCCCAAAAAAATTGACAAAAAAAGGATGATTCATACACCCATTACACAGTTACAAAACATATCTTAGCCCCCCATATGACTCCTTTGGAACAAATTTGAGAAAACTAACTTTCTCACCGTTTTAGGCCTCCAAATAGGTCAATTTTACAAAGGACCCCTCTCTTAAACTTGTGCAAACACTCTGAAACTTTAGGGAAGCAATTGGAAGGTTATCAAACCCCAAAATCCCCCATTATATTTCATTTGTACGGCCACCTCCACACCAAACCCAAAAACCCTTGTTTTGTGCACTTTTGATGAGGGTTTATTGAAAAAGACACTTCCAGGCCCTTCCCAAACTTGCCACCTGGCCAAACACCCTTCAATTTCCAAACTTGGCCTAACACCCCATCATCAGGTTCAGGTCTATACCCATTAAATTCATTCATTTTCCAATGGAAAGAACCCTAAGGACTCACCGAAATCAAGAAATACGCCTTCCTTGCAAAAAAAAAGATGCATACATGTTTATTTCACCTATCTAAGCCTATCCATCGAGTTACATGACTATACAGTGGGTGGAAGGCTTAGAAACCCATTTTGTTCCCTTTCAAAACCCCTAAAACAAGGTAAATGAGTAGTCCCAAAAAAACAAAGATTTATCCCTCAATTTGCACGATTAAGACCTCAAATATAAGCATTAGAGAGCTAACACATGTACCTAAATTATCTAAGAAGTTTAAGAGAAAAGGCAAGTTTTACGGGTCTGTACCAAGCCTTCAAAGTTTAGAAAAATAGGAAAAAAGTTGTTGAGAACATTGTATTTCATAAAAATAAAATGTGTACAATCTTCAAAATTCCTTCAACAACCCTGCACAAGCCATTTTTGAGGCTTTTATAATGATTGGGGATTCTCACAACTAACTACCTCTCAACCAATGAGAAAATTATATTTGGGGAAACTTGTCCTTCTACTAAATATAAACCAATGATAAAAAGTTGTTGCATTATGAAGTGTAAGGTTCATTGAACCCAGACATGCTAGCTTGGAACAATTTGATTGGTTGGAAGATGATGAGGCACCATCTCAATGTGTTGGATGTCCCCTTTGATCTTGGCCTAAGGCAGAATTCAAGATGTGTTTTCCATCTCCTATTTTCAGCTTGGGGCAGACTTAAAGTTGTCTTTGCCATGTATGCTTTGAGCTGGGCCGACTTTATGTTGTCTTTTCCATGTATGCTTTAAGTTGGGCGGACTTTACCTTTGTCTTGGAAAAGCGTTATTCAAGCAAAGGGTAGACTTGACAGTAGTTTGGGCATAGCTTTTCTTTCCCAAGCAAACTTTGCATCATCTTCAACATATTCCTTGACCATGGGCATGGCAAACTTTGCTTGTGCCTTGCCAAGATTAGGCAGACTTGCTCTTGAATTAGACATGTTGATTTTCATTCCAAGTGAAAACTAAGAGATGTTATTGTAGAGGGGCACAACATGATCCCATAGGCTCTAATGAGAACTTTCTAAGCCTCATGGTGTCCGAGTATCGTCATGTTGAAGTTTGCAACCATTTTGCACTTCGGGCTCTTAAGGGATTCAACGCATTTGGGTGTGAAAGAGGACCATGCCTAGCATAAACCTACCTACTCAGATGCGTTGGAATAGTTAGTTTGGTCACACAAGTTGCAGAACGAAAGTTGCACCACTTTGCAACTTTGCACTACTTGCATTTGACAACTTTTTCCCCAAGAGAAATCTCACCGCCACAGGAAAATTCCTCTGAGATAGAAAAAATAGAGAGACGTTATTGTAGAGGGGCACAACACGATCCTATAGGCTCTGACAAGAATTTTTTAAGCCTCATGGTGTCCAAGTAGTGTCATGCTAAAGTTT
>VDFB02318418.1:0-26972 GCA_007258455.2 Sequoia sempervirens | reverse complement strand
TAAAGGTGGGTAATACCTTCTTTGACTTTAGAATCTACAAGGCCAAGATGGGTATTCCTTAAGGTGATATATTAAAGATAACTATATGAAGTGAAAATCGACTGTAAAACAAACCATACCCAATGCATAAATTTATTTAGTTGTCACTAAGTGCATGCATGCTAGTTTGACAACACAAGGGTTCTACACCTTCATAGAGAAAAAAACCATTTAAAGAGATTTAATAAGTGGCTTTGAATACCCCTAACAACATGACACACATCTATACATGAAACTAAAGATAATAAGAACAAAACTATATAAAAGGAAGTTTGTTTAGAACTTGTGTTTTGAGTGTGATGGTGAGATGGGAGGTTAAGCATAAAGAAGACATTTGCCTATATCCAACAAGGAAAACATAGTTTCAAGTTTTATGATCCAAAGAGGGACGAAAAATGAAACCCACTACATGATGCCTTAATCAAGATATCAATAAAGATTATATATCTAGATTCCATACATAAGCTAGGTTTTATGCGTGCAAATGAGTAGGTAGATGAATATTGATACCTTAATAAAGATTTCAATAATGACTATACCTCTTTAAATTCCACATAAGCTAGGTTTTATGCATGCAAATGAGTAGGTAGATGAAATTGTAGGAAATCCAAGTGAATATAGCTTAATTATCCATAATGAACCTACACATTTCTTATGTTGTTTTGATAAATTTCTTGCAAAATCTTTGCAAGGGAGTTTCTATCAGCCTTCCACCGATAAACCTGCCAAGATAACACCTCAAATGTTCAAATGTGATTAATAAAATACCTTTTAGTAATTCATACACGCCCATGTAGAAATTTAAAAGAAGTCAATATGCACATTTTAAAACATTCCTTGTAAATTTAGAGTAGGAAATTACATAATTCTTTAGAAAGTAGTCCAAAAGTTACAATATAAAAGATGTCTAGGATCTCTATTGCTAAAGAAATACCAATGGTATGTAACCCTCTTTCCTTACTTATTTTAGTTGTATAGCCATTTTTCATTGAAAATCTCAAGATATATCTCATTCCACACAACCATGTGGACTTGGGAAGAAGAACTACATCATCCTGCATTTCATATAGGTCATCCATGCCCTGCCACATCATCATGACATGGACATAAGATTTGAAACTATGCCTCATCAACAACCCTACATATTACAATAAAAAATCAAGTCTCAAAGACCTATAGGTATCGTATGTACGTAATGCCATTCTTCATCTTAATCAGATCTTCCAAGACCATACTGAATTTAGATCATGCATGGAGGTAGATAGCCTTTTCTTTATTCATTGATAACAATTTGATGAAGAGCTAGATATTATGCCTTTGGCTTGTAAGATAAGGTAAAACCCATAAAATCCATGAAATTAAAGATTTGAATTAGTTGTAACAACTACTATGAATTGGAAATCAACCACCACATTAATGGTGAGCAAGAATTCTTCATAATCCATCGTTGGATCCACAAGAAAATCTGCATCCTTGAGATGAATAGTTTGTGGGTGGAAAAATCCCCTTGGAGTAGTCATAGGGTAAGATTTGGTCATTAATGGCGTCTCGGGAGGATCTAGGGAGTGGTTGAAGTGAACAAGAGGAAATGTAGATTGAGAGGTCAAAAAAGGATATGTGAGGATTTGTTGTGAGAAAGGATATTAGGACTAGGTATAATAATGAAATTCTATAATTCCATTAAAATCCCATAAGAGGTTAGAAATGAGAAAATGAAAGGAAATAAAGAAATGTGAGAAAAAGATGCAAAAAAAACATGGGAACAAGATATCCAAGTGTAAAATTGGATGTTCGAAAGATAGCTCGAACTCCACATAAGAAGAAATGAATGACAAATGGTACTGTGAACTTTTATAAGAATTTTCTACAAAATTGGACATCAAGATAGGTCACAGAATAAAAAATCCGGTTACACTAAAATTTTGCAATGAAAGGATCGTAGAGAGAATGCAAAAAATGTGGAAGGGATGAGGTGTTGAGTTTAAGGTGTGGGACTAGGAAATGAGAACCAAAAAAAGGGTGAAAAGTCTAGGAGGTTCAACACACTCCACAACTAAATGAGAATGAACGAAAGTTAAGGGGTGTGGGGGAAATAAAGGGGGAACCAAAAATCAAAGCATGGAGATTTAAGGAAGAAGCTCTAACACCACCCTTGAAAGTGTACAAAATTAAGGACAAGGAAGGTTTGTGAGGATGAGGGAGAGGAAGGGAGGTTGGGACAAGGAAGGTTTGTGAGGGTGGAGATGAAGGGGAACCAAAAATTAAAAGTGGATGGAGATTAAGGAAGAAGCTCTTACCCACCTTGAAATTCTACAAAATTAAGGACAAGGAAGGTTTGTGAGGATGAGGGAGAGGAAGGGAGGTTGGGACAAATAAACTAATTGCTAGATGTTTGTCAAAATCTCACAAACAAAGAGAAGTAGGGGAGAACAGAAGGAAGGAGGGCCCAATGAATCTTGTGGAACTCTCACATGGGATCAACAGTCAAGATATGATATTGGATGAGTAGAAAGTATCTTATAGTCCATCAAAATCTTATAATTCTATAAAAAAAATAGCATAAAATAACCAAAACACTTCCGACTTAAAAAAAAAAATTCGATACTCACAACTTCCAACACATGTTAGGGATATGGAGGATGAAGATAAACAACATTTTTGTACAAATTTGACCAATGTATACCCATTTGGTAATTTCTCATATCCGTTTTATATGTTGGATAAAATGAGGCTAAATATACAAAGAGAACCTAGACTCGGGCAATTTGGGCACAATCAAATTGAGCTCCAATAGGTTGGATGGTTATTTATGATGTCATATTTGCAATGATTTGCAAGAATCATATTATTTGGCTTCCTTTCATGTTTTTGGGATGAAAAATGTCAAGGAGGGATGGCATGTTATGTACCTAGGGATATGATATTATAATATATTTAAGTGGATGGAGATGCCGACATGTGGCACACATCCCTTAGTTATATGGGTCATGTGGATAACTTGGGCAATTAGCTACACTAGGTGATGAGCATGCCTTCACTGGAATTATGATACCCCCTCCATTATGTTATTAGGACGAGGTCTATACAAAGAAGTTGAATATCATTGTAAGGATGTGTGTTGAGTATGATATTACTTTTGGGATCTCTTTGAGATATAGCATGGAGTGGCTTCTTCCTTAAGGAATATTAATGGTGTCACACTATTTCAAAGGTTTATTCTATTTCACATATACCGAATAATTATATCTTGGGCTTCACAAATTGAGTCTTGTAGGTGGTATAGACTTGTTTCACAGTCTTTATTGTCATTGGTTATGTGTGAATAATATATCCGTATCCCCTTAAAAGCCTAAATAAAAATTTTAACTGCATCCCTTTTAACCATGTAATCCAGTGAATTTGGCGGAACTAGCATAACAAGATACCTGATCCTCCAAAACGAAAAAAGTTTATCATGTTAGGCGGTAGGGCCCATGCCTGCCTTTAACTCTAGAGACTCATGAACAGTATTTTCAACAGCTTGCAACGTGAATAAGTAAAACATTTTGTTTTCGCCTCAATGTTGTGCAAGGATGAGTCAGAGGACCTTGGGAATGTCTGCAAAACGTGCCTTCAACCTCTCAGCTGCCGCATCCCCCCAAAATGCCCGTAGATGGCGCTGACCTCGTTCTCGTCTCAGATTCAGAGACACATTTCCTTTCTCATCCCAACTATAGAAGGGCTATTCCTGATCCTAGGGTATACCAGTTACAACCTGCAATTTAATTGTCTCTCTTCAAAGATAATCCAAATGGAACCTGCAATATTTCTGTCATGCCCTGCTGCTTTTTTGTCACTAGCCACGGCAGGGTTGTTTTCCACCCCTGCCCAGAACCCCGGTGGTTACATCAGTCTTTCTGGTTTCATAATTCACCAGTTTCCAACGGTATATATATATATATATATACTTTACTAAAATCAATCTCGCCTCTCCATGCTTCGTGAATTCTCTCAAGGTAATAATAACGATTTTTTGGTTCGAATGTTTTTCAACAGTTGCCAAGGCAGGGGAAGACGAGCTGGTGGTCACATGGAGGCTGAACGAATCGTTGGCAGGCGGGGAGGTGGATTCAAAATACAAGAGCGTGAAGGTGAAGCTGTGCTTTGCGCCGGTGAGTCAAGTGGAGAGAGCCTGGAGAAAAACAAATGACGACCTTGATAAGGACAAGACCTGCCAATTCCAAATTACCAAGCAATCCTACTCTTCCTCTCCTAACAATACGTTCACATGGACAGTAGAGAAAGACGTGCCGGGGGCTACTTACTTTGTGAGGGCTTATGCATTGGATGCTTCTGGAACTCCACTGGCTTATGGCCAGACCGCTGATAAAAATAAGACAACCAATCTGGTTGTGGTGGAGCCCATTTCAGGGAGACACGCATCCCTGGACATTGCCGCCGGCGTGTTCTCTGCCTTCTCTGTTGTCTCGCTCTTTGGTTTCTTTGCTGTGGAAAAATTTAGGGCCAAGAAATGATGGAGAAATGCTAATCCAGCAATTGCTTAATTCTTCTGTTTGTCAGTGGTGAGTATAAAACAAAGTAATTTGCTTGCTTATAAAGATAGTTTTGCCTGCTTTGCTCTCTTTTTGCTCTCTTAATGGTCTTATGTATTTGTAACACAAAAAAATCAAAATGGCAAACTACATCATCAAAATCTACTGTTCAAGAGGCTGATCTCGAACAAAGATCACAAACTGTTTAGGATCTTTCTCTTCACTGGTTGGCTTGTGCTGTTCCTAGGTTCCATAGGTTTCTGTAATCTCGTGAACCTATTAAAATATTTCATTTCATATGTATTTCAACTTGTTTTAAATGTCGCTGTTGATATATTTAATTTAATTTAATTTATTTTCAATTTGTAAATTTGTGAACTCAATTTCTTGAGTGCTCATTCACAAAACAATATGAACAATTAAAAAAAACAAAACAATATACATAACAAAGGGCTTAAAAGCTATGGTGGTAAACATACAGATAAATTAAACAACTACCTAAGGTTTTATTGACTCATAAATTGAAGGATATAAATAAATAAATATGAGGAAATATTAAGAGTTGTTTTTATGGTAGAGTTATAAATCATTTGGTTTTATAAATGTAATTGATTATTTGGTTTCATAAATTTGTATATATATAAATCATAAATTAACAAATGTTAAATAATAATAAGTGATGTGTTATTATTATTTTTGAGTTTTACAATTATAAAATTAAAGGTGATGAGAAAATAAATTTAATTAGTTGATAGGCTATATATAGAGTGAACGTTCAAGTCGAAACTTGTCTCATGCTGAAATACAGCTCTCATCCACTGCCTGTATATAACTCTTTTTCGTCGGTTACCGTCCATCGTCGACTATCTTGCGTTTGTATCAATACAAGACGATTAAACGAATCAGTCGTTCATAAATTTTCAGCTGCTTTTTGCCCTTTTTTTCTGCTTTTGGTTTTTTCTCCTCCAAACTCTTCCTCGCTAGTATTCACCTTTCACTTCTCCAATTCGGCGAGCTTGAAAATAAGGTTTCGATGAGGGTTTTAGAGTTTGTTTATTAAAATGAAAATTGCAGGCAAGATCCTAATAATGAGCACATTTAGGTTTTAACATTACGGGCGCAATTAATATATAAATTATATTTTATATATAAAAAATAAATTATAAATACTATAATTATATTATTTATTATTATTATATATTATATTCTTTAACAAAACTATTAAATACATATATAAATTATTATTATTAATAATTAATAATTATTATATTTTATATCTTGCGGCTACCAAGTGGGTGGTTTCGAAATTGGTGCCACCAGAGGTTTGAGGTCAGTGGCATATCCTTGGTAGGCACGAAGGAGAAGGATGGCGGCGGTAGGTACTTTGTAATGCAAGGTGGTGTATGTTGAAGGTTGGAAGGGTTGGCTTCATTAATGCTTTGTCCTATCAAAGGACTGGATGGATAGTAAATGTCGAGTGGATGGGACGCATGCATTGTTATGGGGTATGGTTTTTATATACCTCTCTTGTTCTTGGCATTTCAATCTCACGTGTGCAATGGAGTCTCTGATTTCGCTGCCTTCTGGGAGGAAGTTGTGGGCGTTTTACAAAAGTATCCGCCATGGGAGACTGAAATTAGTCTTCAGGGAGTGGGATGATCTTGTGCTAGGGGCAGTGGAACTGCTTTTAGGAGAAGAATTTGTTTGCACAACCGAGCGTTGGAGAACAAATGTAGACATTGTGACGAGGTTTCTAGCGGTGTTGTTGGACTTGGAAGTGTCAAAACCCATGGTGATGCTCATGGCGAAGAATTTGCTTTGGGACAACATGATGGAGGGAGTAATGGAAGCAATGCTTGCTATTGATTTGGGGGTAGGGATTCCCAGGCCGTGCAACTTACAGAAGGTTTTCATTCCTGGTGCAAAAGTCGAGGTTTCTATTTATTCTGGATGTCAAAGGAGCGGTGCTTCAAAGGCACCACTAGCAGGCAATATGTGGGTTGATTTCTTAAAGCATCACTTGCACTTGGAGCTGTCATGGGGGGTGGACTGGCGACAATTGTTTAGAGTTCTTATTGTTGAAGCCGGAGGTGTGACTGGTGTTTCGGTTCTGTGTGTTTTAAATGTTGTGCGTCTGTGTTTTAGGGCCTTATTGAAGTAGATGTTTGGTAGGTTTGGGTGTAGAAAGGGTTTTTTGCTCGATGATGGTAGATCTTTGGCTTGTTGGGTCTGGTGTAGATGTTTTGCCATGGTAGGTCAAGGGCTAGTGGAGGGAATGGTGTCTATCTTTTTTGGTGAATATGAACTGAATGTATCATCTTTCTTTGAAGCAATCAATACAATCATTTAGGTATCAAAAAAAAAAACTTATTATATTTTATATATAAAAATATAACTAATATATTATATATTAATTATTTTCTATATATTTTATACAATAGATTACATGACTTGCAAGTAAAGGAGGTTCAAGGATTATTCATTAGACAAATCATCAATCTTAAGTTAAGATTGTATTTAAAAATTGTATACATAAAAAATATTCTACTATACATAAGATATTGTAAATTAAATTGTATTTTTTATGCACATATAAAATTGTACTCTCTAACATATTAACTTCTATATTTTCTATCGATGTAACCCTTGCACCTCCTTTCAGTGCAAGTGCTAATAAAATAATGAAATAAATGTGAAACTTTGGTTTTAATCAATTTAAAAAAAAAAAACTTTTAAAAAGTGAAAAAAATATTTATGAACATGAATAAAAATAAAAATGGTAACAATTTCTTAAAAATGTACTTTTCTTTTTAATATCACACCAATATGCAAAACATGCAAGCAATATAATAGCACCATGGTGAATATTAATTACCATTCATCAAGTACAATAATGATTATCATTAAGTACATCTCAATAATCAATTATATAATGAGTTTGTGATATTCTCAACACAATTCCCACTCAGAATGACATATTTCATTGCACCTTTACTTAATGGTCAAAATCTAACTACTATTGTTCCAATAAGTGATAAAAAGTTGAATTGACTACCCTTTTATTGATTTCGAGGAGTTTGACAAGTGAGTGTTATTGTTGACATGAATCACACAACTAGGCTTGTTCACCTCATGAGGAAGGAGAGCTAGATGGTGATTTATTGTCTTCATTTGCAAGGATAGATTTTGAAGCATCAATATGTTTGCACATTGTCTTGTGGATCATCAAAGTGTTATTGCTATGAGTTTGGTGTCAATGAGTTCAATGATATCTATCTAGAAGGCATTCTCTTTCATGCAAGACTCTTCTCTTACTTTTTGTTGCTTGTTATCTTCTTGAATGTGCCTAGATTTCATTCAAAACCAACTCAATCCTAAATCACTATACATTTGGCATGAAAAGTCAAGTAAGAGATAAGAAAGTTGAACAAATTTTTTTTGGTGAGTGTATTTGTTTTGTTTGAGTTGAGTGTTCATTAGACGCTTCATGATCAAAAGATTTTTTTGTTGGGAATAGTGTGTTGTACATCTTGCATAAAAATAATAATGTAAAAATAAATATTTAATTATGGTGCATCTTAGCTCAATGTGATACCACATGGATTAGGCATTCTTGAGATATTGGGATAAATATTTAATGTGGGTGTTACATTAAAAAACAATATTATTATTGGGAAAATCCTCATGACAGAAAAATCTAGCCTCCAAAGCATCCACACTCAATTTATCATTTAGATATAAAACATCACTATACATTTACAATCTCCATGAATACTTTTGAAACATCAAGCTCCTCCAATTCATCCTCCATGTGTCCAAGCGTAATGGATAACCATGCAACCACACAACCCATGTCATGCTTCACATATACACTTACAAGAGAGCTCAATCAACCTTAGCTAGCAAGCCAAAGGTTTTATTAACCAACTAGTTGACCTTGACAACCACTAATGCACTTGATTTTGTAGAAACAAACTTACACAAAACCAACAAGTGGTATTACATACACCATGTGCCTATTACCATGAGCTAACAAAATCAAGTCCCCTCATTTTACATTTTGGCACTAAGTTTTCCCAAGTTTAAATATTTTTTCAATGTGTGACCCACATATAAAGTATGTAGCCAATGTTATGATACAACATACAAAGTGACCCCAAGAATGGCTAACCTATATGATGCACTAATCCCTAGGTGAACCACAAATAAATATTAATTTTGCATTATAAACATTATGCTTGAGATGTACAATACACTTTTCCCCAACATTCTCCCACTTGTTGTATACATTTCATAAAGGGGTCAAAAGTAAATTCAAACATTGAGGGAACAATCCCTAAATCCAACATGTGCCATCAAAACATCTAAGTGTCCATGTGCTCCATCAAGATACTTGTAAAAATAACCAAGGTGACCATCATCTTAAGAAATAAATCTCATCTTCTATCATGCCAATGCATACAAGATAAATATCCAATCTAAAGAGATGTCACACTAATTGTCACATAGAAGCATAGATCGTGCCTCAACTTGATATCCAAACACAAACACTAAATATAATAGTAATAAATATGTTTGAGTAGCTACCAAAGAAAAACCCACATGAGTACAAACAAAAACCACAGTAAATTCCAATACATCCAATCATCCATACCCCCAAAGGTATCCAAATCATTAGTAGAACTCATTCCAACAACACATCCAACACATAAAGAGTAATCACAAGTTTCCTATATAAAACATGTCAATGAAGAACATACACATCCAAGAACTCCCACTACATGAATAATGCCAAATATGAAAATAGATCAAGGCATACCAAGTCTACCAATCAACACTCAAACCAAGGTGTGACTAATAATAAAACCATGTAGTAACAAATAACAATCACAATGATCCACACATGCAACAAAAAACTTTGACATACTCCTTCCCAAAAGATGACAATAGCTCGCCCAATTTCATCATAACCAAACATGTGAACATGGACCTTTAGGATGTAGTCATAGACTAAAGAGATAAAACCTACAAATAATATCAAATTAAATGCCCTACCAAAACCTCAAAGTGCTAACTTGTGCCAAGTTAGACTTCCTTAATAAGAATTTTTTATTCCAAGAGGTCACTATTTCTCCTAGTGGTTCTATCCAGTTTTCACTTGAGTTATCTAAGGCATGTGAATATTGATCTTTCAAATTAGTAAACATGTTATCTTAATTGGAAGTACCTACATCATTTATTTGAGGAAAAGATCCAATAGATATACATTTACATTCTTGACTTTCTAGGAAGCATGTTATCTTCTTTCTTGACCTATCATATCTTCGAGTCCTTGAAAATCATGTGAATGGATCCCCCTTTCCATTTTAAACTATTTTGAGTTGCAAATTAGTTTTGTGCTTAAGGACATATTCGCCACTCATCTTGGAAGAGACAAACTTTCCTTTATCAACCTAAGCTTTTACAATATCAACCAAGAACTTACCTCCCCAACCATAACACCATTATGTTGGTGCTCAAAGTTGTAGGCTCCCAAACCATAAAGCTAGATTGTTTCCTAAGTTCTAGGGGTGTCAAACTTAGGGCAAGAGACCCTCAACTTGTGATCAAATAGGGATAATGGTGGACCAATTCATAAAGGTGGGTAATACCTTCTTTGACTTTAGAATCTACAAGGCCAAGATGGGTATTCCTTAAGGTGATATATTAAAGATAACTATATGAAGTGAAAATCGACTGTAAAACAAACCATACCCAATGCATAAATTTATTTAGTTGTCACTAAGTGCATGCATGCTAGTTTGACAACACAAGGGTTCTACACCTTCATAGAGAAAAAAAACCATTTAAAGAGATTTAATAAGTGGCTTTGAATACCCCTAACAACATGACACACATCTATACATGAAACTAAAGATAATAAGAACAAAACTATATAAAAGGAAGTTTGTTTAGAACTTGTGTTTTGAGTGTGATGGTGAGATGGGAGGTTAAGCATAAAGAAGACATTTGCCTATATCCAACAAGGAAAACATAGTTTCAAGTTTTATGATCCAAAGAGGGACGAAAAATGAAACCCACTACATGATGCCTTAATCAAGATATCAATAAAGATTATATATCTAGATTCCATACATAAGCTAGGTTTTATGCGTGCAAATGAGTAGGTAGATGAATATTGATACCTTAATAAAGATTTCAATAATGACTATACCTCTTTAAATTCCACATAAGCTAGGTTTTATGCATGCAAATGAGTAGGTAGATGAAATTGTAGGAAATCCAAGTGAATATAGCTTAATTATCCATAATGAACCTACACATTTCTTATGTTGTTTTGATAAATTTCTTGCAAAATCTTTGCAAGGAGTTTTACTGCCTTCCAATTGATAAACTGTCAAGATAACACTCAAATGTTCAAATGTGATTAATAAAATACCTTTAGTAATTCATACAATACTCATGTAGAAATTTAAAAGAAGTTGAATATGCACATTTAAAACATCCTTGTAAATTTAGAGTAGGAAATTACATACTTTAGAAAAAATTCAAAAAGTTACAATATAAAAGATGTCTAGACTTATTGCTAGAAAGAAATACTAATGGTATGTAACCTCTTCTCATTTATTTTAGTTGTATAGCCATTTTTCATTGAAAATCTCAGTATATATCTCATTCCACACAACCATGTGGACTTGGAAGAAGAACTATGATCATCTGCATTTACATAGGTCATCCATGCCTGCTTACATCATCATGACATGGACATACATTTGAAACTATGCCTCATCAACAACCCTACATATTGCTACAAAAATCAAGTCTCAAAGAATTCCATAGGTATTGGAAGATGCATGAATGCCATTCTTCATCTAATTGCATCTTCCAAGACCATTAATGGAATTCTAGATCATGCATGGAGGTAGATAGCCTTTTCTTTATTCATTGATAACAATTTGATGAAGAGCTAGATATTATGCCTTTGGCTTGTAAGATAAGGTAAAACCCATAAAATCCATGAAATTAAAGATTTGAATTAGTTGTAACAACTACTATGAATTGGAAATCAACCACCACATTAATGGTGAGCAAGAATTCTTCATAATCCATCGTTGGATCCACAAGAAAATCTGCATCCTTGAGATGAATAGTTTGTGGGTGGAAAAATCCCCTTGGAGTAGTCATAGGGTAAGATTTGGTCATTAATGGCGTCTCGGGAGGATCTAGGGAGTGGTTGAAGTGAACAAGAGGAAATGTAGATTGAGAGGTCAAAAAAGGATATGTGAGGATTTGTTGTGAGAAAGGATATTAGGACTAGGTATAATAATGAAATTCTATAATTCCATTAAAATCCCATAAGAGGTTAGAAATGAGAAAATGAAAGGAAATAAAGAAATGTGAGAAAAAGATGCAAAAAAAACATGGGAACAAGATATCCAAGTGTAAAATTGGATGTTCGAAAGATAGCTCGAACTCCACATAAGAAGAAATGAATGACAAATGGTACTGTGAACTTTTATAAGAATTTTCTACAAAATTGGACATCAAGATAGGTCATTAGAATAAAAATCCAAAGTTACACTAAAATTTTGCATGAAAGGATCAGAGAGAATGCAAAAAAATGTGGAAGGATGAGTGGTGTTGAGTTTAAGTGTGGGACTAGAAATGAGAACCAAAAAAAGGGTGAAAGTCTAGAGGTCTAACACACCTCCACAACTAAATGAGAATGAACGAGTTAAGGGTGTGGGGAAATAAAGGGGAACCAAAAATCAAAAGTGGATGGAGATGAAGGAAGAAGCTCTTACCCACCTTGAAAGTGTACAAAATTAAGGACAAGGAAGGTTTGTGAGGATGAGGGAGAGGAAGGGAGGTTGGGACAAGGAAGGTTTGTGAGGATGGAGATGAAGGGGAACCAAAAATTAAAAGTGGATGGAGATTAAGGAAGAAGCTCTTACCCACCTTGAAATTCTACAAAATTAAGGACAAGGAAGGTTTGTGAGGATGAGGGAGAGGAAGGGAGGTTGGGACAAATAAACTAATTGCTAGATGTTTGTCAAAATCTCACAAACAAAGAGAAGTAGGGGAGAACAGAAGGAAGGAGGGCCCAATGAATCTTGTGGAACTCTCACATGGGATCAACAGTCAAGATATGATATTGGATGAGTAGAAAGTATCTTATAGTCCATCAAAATCTTATAATTCTATAAAAAAATAGCATAAAATAACCAAAACACTTCCGACTTAAAAAAAAATTTCGATACTCACAACTTCCAACACATGTTAGGGATATGGAGGATGAAGATAAACAACATTTTTGTACAAATTTGACCAAGGTATACCCATTTGGTAATTTCTCATATCCGTTTTATATGTTGGATAAAATGAGGCTAAATATACAAAGAGAACCTAGACTCGGGCAATTTGGGCACAATCAAATTGAGCTCCAATAGGTTGGATGGTTATTTATGATGTCATATTTGCAATGATTTGCAAGAATCATATTATTTGGCTTCCTTTCATGTTTTTGGGATGAAAAATGTCAAGGAGGGATGGCATGTTATGTACCTAGGGATATGATATTATAATATATTTAAGTGGATGGAGATGCCGACATGTGGCACACATCCCTTAGTTATATGGGTCATGTGGATAACTTGGGCAATTAGCTACACTAGGTGATGAGCATGCCTTCACTGGAATTATGATACCCCCTCCATTATGTTATTAGGACGAGGTCTATACAAAGAAGTTGAATATCATTGTAAGGATGTGTGTTGAGTATGATATTACTTTTGGGATCTCTTTGAGATATAGCATGGAGTGGCTTCTTCCTTAAGGAATATTAATGGTGTCACACTATTTCAAAGGTTTATTCTATTTCTACATATACTGAATATTAAGGTATCTTGGGCCACAAATATCTTGTGTGGTATGTGATCTCTATTCTATAGTCTTATTGTCATTATTATGTGTGAATAATATAACTGCATCCCTTAAAGCCTAAATAAAATTTAACTGCATCCCTTAAACCATAACCAGTGAATTTGGCGGAACTAGCATAACAAGATACTGATCCTCCAAAAAACAAAAAAAGTTTATCATGCTTAGGCGGTAGGCCCATATGCCTGCCTTAATCCTAGAGACCATGAACAGTATTTTCAACAGCTTGCAATGTGAATAAGTAAAACATTGTTTCTTTGTTCTCAATGTTGTGCAAGGAAGAGTCAAGAGGACCTTTGGAATGCTCCAAACGTCCTTCAAATCCTCAGCTTTCGCCGCATCCCCCCAAAAAATGCCTGTAGATGGCGCTGACCTGCTCCTCGTTCAGATCTAGAGCCACATTTCCTCTTTCTCATCCCAACTATAAAGGGGCTATTCCTGATCCTAGGTATACCAGTTGTTAAATCCTGCAATTTAATTGTCTCTCTTCAAAGATTAATCTTAAATGGAACCTGCAATATTTCTGTCATGTCTGCTAGTGTCCTGCTTTTTTGTCACTTCAGCCACGGCAAGGGTTTATTTCTCCACCCTGCCCAGAACCCTGGTGGTTACATCAGTCTTCTGGAGCCATAATTCACCAGCTTCCAACGGTATATATATATACTTACTAAAATCAATCTCGCCTTCCATGCTTCGTGAATTCTCTGCAATAATAACGATTTTTTTGTCTGAATGTTTTTCAACAGTTGCCAAGGCAGGGGAAGACGAGCTGGTGGTCACATGGAGGCTGAACGAATCGTTGGCAGGCGGGGAGGTGGATTCAAAATACAAGAGCGTGAAGGTGAAGCTGTGCTTTGCGCCGGTGAGTCAAGTGGAGAGAGCCTGGAGAAAAACAAATGACGACCTTGATAAGGACAAGACCTGCCAATTCCAAATTACCAAGCAATCCTACTCTTCCTCTCCTAACAATACGTTCACATGGACAGTAGAGAAAGACGTGCCGGGGGCTACTTACTTTGTGAGGGCTTATGCATTGGATGCTTCTGGAACTCCACTGGCTTATGGCCAGACCGCTGATAAAAATAAGACAACCAATCTGGTTGTGGTGGAGCCCATTTCAGGGAGACACGCATCCCTGGACATTGCCGCCAGCGTGTTCTCTGCCTTCTCTGTCGTCTCGCTCTTTGGTTTCTTTGCTGTGGAAAAATTTAGGGCCAAGAAATGATGGAGAAATGCTAATCCAGCAATTGCTTAATTCTTCTGTTTGTCAGTGGTGAGTATAAAACAAAGTAATTTGCTTGCTTATAAAGATAGTTTTGCCTGCTTTGCTCTCTTTTTGCTCTCTTAATGGTCTTATGTATTTGTAACACAAAAAAATCAAAATGGCAAACTACATCATCAAAATCTATTGTTCAAGATGCTGATCTCGAACAAAGATCACAGACTGTTTAGAATCTTTCTCTTCACTGATTGGCTTGTGCTGTTCCTAGGTTCCATAGGTTTCTGTAATCTCGTGAACCTATTAAAATATTTCATTTCATATGTATTTCAACTTGTTTTAAATGTCGCTGTTGATATATTTAATTTAATTTAATTTATTTTCAATTTGTAAATTTGTGAACTCAATTTCTTGAGTGCTCATTCACAAAACAATATGAACAATTAAAAAAAACAAAACAATATACATAACAAAGGGCTTAAAAGCTATGGTGGTAAACATAGACATAAATTAAACAACTACCTAAGGTTTTATTGACTCATAAATTGAAGGATATAAATAAATAAATATGAGGAAATATTAAGAGTTGTTTTTATGGTAGAGTTATAAATCATTTGGTTTTATAAATGTAATTGATTATTTGGTTTCATAAATTTGTATATATATAAATCATAAATTAACAAATGTTAAATAATAATAAGTGATGTGTTATTATTATTTTTGAGTTTTACAATTATAAAATTAAAGGTGATGAGAAAATAAATTTAATTAGTTGATAGGCTATATATAGAGTGAACGTTCAAGTCGAAACTTGTCTCATGCTGAAATACAGCTCTCATCCACTGCCTGTATATAACTCTTTTTCGTCGGTTACCGTCCATCGTCGACTATCTTGCGTTTGTATCAATACAAGACGATTAAACGAATCAGTCGTTCATAAATTTTCAGCTGCTTTTTGCCCTTTTTTTCTGCTTTTGGTTTTTTCTCCTCCAAACTCTTCCTCGCTAGTATTCACCTTTCACTTCTCCAATTCGGCGAGCTTGAAAATAAGGTTTCGATGAGGGTTTTAGAGTTTGTTTATTAAAATGAAAATTGCAGGCAAGATCCTAATAATGAGCACATTTAGGTTTTAACATTACGGGCGCAATTAATATATAAATTATATTTTATATATAAAAAATAAATTATAAATACTATAATTATATTATTTATTATTATTATATATTATATTCTTTAACAAAACTATTAAATACATATATAAATTATTATTATTAATAATTAATAATTATTATATTTTATATCTTGCGGCTACCAAGTGGGTGGTTTCGAAATTGGTGCCACCAGAGGTTTGAGGTCAGTGGCATATCCTTGGTAGGCACGAAGGAGAAGGATGGCGGCGGTAGGTACTTTGTAATGCAAGGTGGTGTATGTTGAAGGTTGGAAGGGTTGGCTTCATTAATGCTTTGTCCTATCAAAGGACTGGATGGATAGTAAATGTCGAGTGGATGGGACGCATGCATTGTTATGGGGTATGGTTTTTATATACCTCTCTTGTTCTTGGCATTTCAATCTCACGTGTGCAATGGAGTCTCTGATTTCGCTGCCTTCTGGGAGGAAGTTGTGGGCGTTTTACAAAAGTATCCGCCATGGGAGACTGAAATTAGTCTTCAGGGAGTGGGATGATCTTGTGCTAGGGGCAGTGGAACTGCTTTTAGGAGAAGAATTTGTTTGCACAACCGAGCGTTGGAGAACAAATGTAGACATTGTGACGAGGTTTCTAGCGGTGTTGTTGGACTTGGAAGTGTCAAAACCCATGGTGATGCTCATGGCGAAGAATTTGCTTTGGGACAACATGATGGAGGGAGTAATGGAAGCAATGCTTGCTATTGATTTGGGGGTAGGGATTCCCAGGCCGTGCAACTTACAGAAGGTTTTCATTCCTGGTGCAAAAGTCGAGGTTTCTATTTATTCTGGATGTCAAAGGAGCGGTGCTTCAAAGGCACCACTAGCAGGCAATATGTGGGTTGATTTCTTAAAGCATCACTTGCACTTGGAGCTGTCATGGGGGGTGGACTGGCGACAATTGTTTAGAGTTCTTATTGTTGAAGCCGGAGGTGTGACTGGTGTTTCGGTTCTGTGTGTTTTAAATGTTGTGCGTCTGTGTTTTAGGGCCTTATTGAAGTAGATGTTTGGTAGGTTTGGGTGTAGAAAGGGTTTTTTGCTCGATGATGGTAGATCTTTGGCTTGTTGGGTCTGGTGTAGATGTTTTGCCATGGTAGGTCAAGGGCTAGTGGAGGGAATGGTGTCTATCTTTTTTGGTGAATATGAACTGAATGTATCATCTTTCTTTGAAGCAATCAATACAATCATTTAGGTATCAAAAAAAAAAACTTATTATATTTTATATATAAAAATATAACTAATATATTATATATTAATTATTTTCTATATATTTTATACAATAGATTACATGACTTGCAAGTAAAGGAGGTTCAAGGATTATTCATTAGACAAATCATCAATCTTAAGTTAAGATTGTATTTAAAAATTGTATACATAAAAAATATTCTACTATACATAAGATATTGTAAATTAAATTGTATTTTTTATGCACATATAAAATTGTACTCTCTAACATATTAACTTCTATATTTTCTATCGATGTAACCCTTGCACCTCCTTTCAGTGCAAGTGCTAATAAAATAATGAAATAAATGTGAAACTTTGGTTTTAATCAATTTAAAAAAAAAAAACTTTTAAAAAGTGAAAAAAATATTTATGAACATGAATAAAAATAAAAATGGTAACAATTTCTTAAAAATGTACTTTTCTTTTTAATATCACACCAATATGCAAAACATGCAAGCAATATAATAGCACCATGGTGAATATTAATTACCATTCATCAAGTACAATAATGATTATCATTAAGTACATCTCAATAATCAATTATATAATGAGTTTGTGATATTCTCAACACAATTCCCACTCAGAATGACATATTTCATTGCACCTTTACTTAATGGTCAAAATCTAACTACTATTGTTCCAATAAGTGATAAAAAGTTGAATTGACTACCCTTTTATTGATTTCGAGGAGTTTGACAAGTGAGTGTTATTGTTGACATGAATCACACAACTAGGCTTGTTCACCTCATGAGGAAGGAGAGCTAGATGGTGATTTATTGTCTTCATTTGCAAGGATAGATTTTGAAGCATCAATATGTTTGCACATTGTCTTGTGGATCATCAAAGTGTTATTGCTATGAGTTTGGTGTCAATGAGTTCAATGATATCTATCTAGAAGGCATTCTCTTTCATGCAAGACTCTTCTCTTACTTTTTGTTGCTTGTTATCTTCTTGAATGTGCCTAGATTTCATTCAAAACCAACTCAATCCTAAATCACTATACATTTGGCATGAAAAGTCAAGTAAGAGATAAGAAAGTTGAACAAATTTTTTTTGGTGAGTGTATTTGTTTTGTTTGAGTTGAGTGTTCATTAGACGCTTCATGATCAAAAGATTTTTTTGTTGGGAATAGTGTGTTGTACATCTTGCATAAAAATAATAATGTAAAAATAAATATTTAATTATGGTGCATCTTAGCTCAATGTGATACCACATGGATTAGGCATTCTTGAGATATTGGGATAAATATTTAATGTGGGTGTTACATTAAAAAACAATATTATTATTGGGAAAATCCTCATGACAGAAAAATCTAGCCTCCAAAGCATCCACACTCAATTTATCATTTAGATATAAAACATCACTATACATTTACAATCTCCATGAATACTTTTGAAACATCAAGCTCCTCCAATTCATCCTCCATGTGTCCAAGCGTAATGGATAACCATGCAACCACACAACCCATGTCATGCTTCACATATACACTTACAAGAGAGCTCAATCAACCTTAGCTAGCAAGCCAAAGGTTTTATTAACCAACTAGTTGACCTTGACAACCACTAATGCACTTGATTTTGTAGAAACAAACTTACACAAAACCAACAAGTGGTATTACATACACCATGTGCCTATTACCATGAGCTAACAAAATCAAGTCCCCTCATTTTACATTTTGGCACTAAGTTTTCCCAAGTTTAAATATTTTTTCAATGTGTGACCCACATATAAAGTATGTAGCCAATGTTATGATACAACATACAAAGTGACCCCAAGAATGGCTAACCTATATGATGCACTAATCCCTAGGTGAACCACAAATAAATATTATTTTTGCATTATAAACATTATGCTTGAGATGTACAATACACTTTTCCCCAACATTCTCCCACTTGTTGTATACATTTCATAAAGGGGTCAAAAGTAAATTCAAACATTGAGGGAACAATCCCTAAATCCAACATGTGCCATCAAAACATCTAAGTGTCCATGTGCTCCATCAAGATACTTGTAAAAATAACCAAGGTGACCATCATCTTAAGAAATAAATCTCATCTTCTATCATGCCAATGCATACAAGATAAATATCCAATCTAAAGAGATGTCACACTAATTGTCACATAGAAGCATAGATCGTGCCTCAACTTGATATCCAAACACAAACACTAAATATAATAGTAATAAATATGTTTGAGTAGCTACCAAAGAAAAACCCACATGAGTACAAACAAAAACCACAGTAAATTCCAATACATCCAATCATCCATACCCCCAAAGGTATCCAAATCATTAGTAGAACTCATTCCAACAACACATCCAACACATAAAGAGTAATCACAAGTTTCCTATATAAAACATGTCAATGAAGAACATACACATCCAAGAACTCCCACTACATGAATAATGCCAAATATGAAAATAGATCAAGGCATACCAAGTCTACCAATCAACACTCAAACCAAGGTGTGACTAATAATAAAACCATGTAGTAACAAATAACAATCACAATGATCCACACATGCAACAAAAAACTTTGACATACTCCTTCCCAAAAGATGACAATAGCTCGCCCAATTTCATCATAACCAAACATGTGAACATGGACCTTTAGGATGTAGTCATAGACTAAAGAGATAAAACCTACAAATAATATCAAATTAAATGCCCTACCAAAACCTCAAAGTGCTAACTTGTGCCAAGTTAGACTTCCTTAATAAGAATTTTTTATTCCAAGAGGTCACTATTTCTCCTAGTGGTTCTATCTAGTTTTCACTTGAGTTATCTAAGGCATGTGAATATTGATCTTTCAAATTAGTAAACATGTTATCTTAATTGGAAGTACCTACATCATTTATTTGAGGAAAAGATCCAATAGATATACATTTACATTCTTGACTTTCTAGGAAGCATGTTATCTTCTTTCTTGACCTATCATATCTTCGAGTCCTTGAAAATCATGTGAATGGATCCCCCTTTCCATTTTAAACTATTTTGAGTTGCAAATTAGTTTTGTGCTTAAGGACATATTCGCCACTCATCTTGGAAGAGACAAACTTTCCTTTATCAACCTAAGCTTTTACAATATCAACCAAGAACTTACCTCCCCAACCATAACACCATTATGTTGGTGCTCAAAGTTGTAGGCTCCCAAACCATAAAGCTAGATTGTTTCCTAAGTTCTAGGGGTGTCAAACTTAGGGCAAGAGACCCTCAACTTGTGATCAAATAGGGATAATGGTGGACCAATTCATAAAGGTGGGTAATACCTTCTTTGACTTTAGAATCTACAAGGCCAAGATGGGTATTCCTTAAGGTGATATATTAAAGATAACTATATGAAGTGAAAATCGACTGTAAAACAAACCATACCCAATGCATAAATTTATTTAGTTGTCACTAAGTGCATGCATGCTAGTTTGACAACACAAGGGTTCTACACCTTCATAGAGAAAAAAAACCATTTAAAGAGATTTAATAAGTGGCTTTGAATACCCCTAACAACATGACACACATCTATACATGAAACTAAAGATAATAAGAACAAAACTATATAAAAGGAAGTTTGTTTAGAACTTGTGTTTTGAGTGTGATGGTGAGATGGGAGGTTAAGCATAAAGAAGACATTTGCCTATATCCAACAAGGAAAACATAGTTTCAAGTTTTATGATCCAAAGAGGGACGAAAAATGAAACCCACTACATGATGCCTTAATCAAGATATCAATAAAGATTATATATCTAGATTCCATACATAAGCTAGGTTTTATGCATGCAAATGAGTAGGTAGATGAATATTGATACCTTAATAAAGATTTCAATAATGACTATACCTCTTTAAATTCCACATAAGCTAGGTTTTATGCATGCAAATGAGTAGGTAGATGAAATTGTAGGAAATCCAAGTGAATATAGCTTAATTATCCATAATGAACCTACACATTTCTTATGTTGTTTTGATAAATTTCTTGCAAAATCTTTGCAAGGAGTTTTACTGCCTTCCAATTGATAAACTGTCAAGATAACACTCAAATGTTCAAATGTGATTAATAAAATACCTTTAGTAATTCATACAATACTCATGTAGAAATTTAAAAGAAGTTGAATATGCACATTTAAAACATCCTTGTAAATTTAGAGTAGGAAATTACATACTTTAGAAAAAATTCAAAAAGTTACAATATAAAAGATGTCTAGACTTATTGCTAGAAAGAAATACTAATGGTATGTAACCTCTTCTCATTTATTTTAGTTGTATAGCCATTTTTCATTGAAAATCTCAGTATATATCTCATTCCACACAACCATGTGGACTTGGAAGAAGAACTATGATCATCTGCATTTACATAGGTCATCCATGCCTGCTTACATCATCATGACATGGACATACATTTGAAACTATGCCTCATCAACAACCCTACATATTGCTACAAAAATCAAGTCTCAAAGAATTCCATAGGTATTGGAAGATGCATGAATGCCATTCTTCATCTAATTGCATCTTCCAAGACCATTAATGGAATTCTAGATCATGCATGGAGGTAGATAGCCTTTTCTTTATTCATTGATAACAATTTGATGAAGAGCTAGATATTATGCCTTTGGCTTGTAAGATAAGGTAAAACCCATAAAATCCATGAAATTAAAGATTTGAATTAGTTGTAACAACTACTATGAATTGGAAATCAACCACCACATTAATGGTGAGCAAGAATTCTTCATAATCCATCGTTGGATCCACAAGAAAATCTGCATCCTTGAGATGAATAGTTTGTGGGTGGAAAAATCCCCTTGGAGTAGTCATAGGGTAAGATTTGGTCATTAATGGCGTCTCGGGAGGATCTAGGGAGTGGTTGAAGTGAACAAGAGGAAATGTAGATTGAGAGGTCAAAAAAGGATATGTGAGGATTTGTTGTGAGAAAGGATATTAGGACTAGGTATAATAATGAAATTCTATAATTCCATTAAAATCCCATAAGAGGTTAGAAATGAGAAAATGAAAGGAAATAAAGAAATGTGAGAAAAAGATGCAAAAAAAACATGGGAACAAGATATCCAAGTGTAAAATTGGATGTTCGAAAGATAGCTCGAACTCCACATAAGAAGAAATGAATGACAAATGGTACTGTGAACTTTTATAAGAATTTTCTACAAAATTGGACATCAAGATAGGTCATTAGAATAAAAATCCAAAGTTACACTAAAATTTTGCATGAAAGGATCAGAGAGAATGCAAAAAAATGTGGAAGGATGAGTGGTGTTGAGTTTAAGTGTGGGACTAGAAATGAGAACCAAAAAAAGGGTGAAAGTCTAGAGGTCTAACACACCTCCACAACTAAATGAGAATGAACGAGTTAAGGGTGTGGGGAAATAAAGGGGAACCAAAAATCAAAAGTGGATGGAGATGAAGGAAGAAGCTCTTACCCACCTTGAAAGTGTACAAAATTAAGGACAAGGAAGGTTTGTGAGGATGAGGGAGAGGAAGGGAGGTTGGGACAAGGAAGGTTTGTGAGGATGGAGATGAAGGGGAACCAAAAATTAAAAGTGGATGGAGATTAAGGAAGAAGCTCTTACCCACCTTGAAATTCTACAAAATTAAGGACAAGGAAGGTTTGTGAGGATGAGGGAGAGGAAGGGAGGTTGGGACAAATAAACTAATTGCTAGATGTTTGTCAAAATCTCACAAACAAAGAGAAGTAGGGGAGAACAGAAGGAAGGAGGGCCCAATGAATCTTGTGGAACTCTCACATGGGATCAACAGTCAAGATATGATATTGGATGAGTAGAAAGTATCTTATAGTCCATCAAAATCTTATAATTCTATAAAAAAAATAGCATAAAATAACCAAAACACTTCCGACTTAAAAAAAAATTTCGATACTCACAACTTCCAACACATGTTAGGGATATGGAGGATGAAGATAAACAACATTTTTGTACAAATTTGACCAAGGTATACCCATTTGGTAATTTCTCATATCCGTTTTATATGTTGGATAAAATGAGGCTAAATATACAAAGAGAACCTAGACTCGGGCAATTTGGGCACAATCAAATTGAGCTCCAATAGGTTGGATGGTTATTTATGATGTCATATTTGCAATGATTTGCAAGAATCATATTATTTGGCTTCCTTTCATGTTTTTGGGATGAAAAATGTCAAGGAGGGATGGCATGTTATGTACCTAGGGATATGATATTATAATATATTTAAGTGGATGGAGATGCCGACATGTGGCACACATCCCTTAGTTATATGGGTCATGTGGATAACTTGGGCAATTAGCTACACTAGGTGATGAGCATGCCTTCACTGGAATTATGATACCCCCTCCATTATGTTATTAGGACGAGGTCTATACAAAGAAGTTGAATATCATTGTAAGGATGTGTGTTGAGTATGATATTACTTTTGGGATCTCTTTGAGATATAGCATGGAGTGGCTTCTTCCTTAAGGAATATTAATGGTGTCACACTATTTCAAAGGTTTATTCTATTTCTACATATACTGAATATTAAGGTATCTTGGGCCACAAATATCTTGTGTGGTATGTGATCTCTATTCTATAGTCTTATTGTCATTATTATGTGTGAATAATATAACTGCATCCCTTAAAGCCTAAATAAAATTTAACTGCATCCCTTAAACCATAACCAGTGAATTTGGCGGAACTAGCATAACAAGATACTGATCCTCCAAAAAACAAAAAAAGTTTATCATGCTTAGGCGGTAGGCCCATATGCCTGCCTTAATCCTAGAGACCATGAACAGTATTTTCAACAGCTTGCAATGTGAATAAGTAAAACATTGTTTCTTTGTTCTCAATGTTGTGCAAGGAAGAGTCAAGAGGACCTTTGGAATGCTCCAAACGTCCTTCAAATCCTCAGCTTTCGCCGCATCCCCCCAAAAAATGCCTGTAGATGGCGCTGACCTGCTCCTCGTTCAGATCTAGAGCCACATTTCCTCTTTCTCATCCCAACTATAAAAGGGCTATTCCTGATCCTAGGTATACCAGTTGTTAAATCCTGCAATTTAATTGTCTCTCTTCAAAGATTAATCTTAAATGGAACCTGCAATATTTCTGTCATGTCTGCTAGTGTCCTGCTTTTTTGTCACTTCAGCCACGGCAAGGGTTTATTTCTCCACCCTGCCCAGAACCCTGGTGGTTACATCAGTCTTCTGGAGCCATAATTCACCAGCTTCCAACGGTATATATATATACTTACTAAAATCAATCTCGCCTTCCATGCTTCGTGAATTCTCTGCAATAATAACGATTTTTTTGTCTGAATGTTTTTCAACAGTTGCCAAGGCAGGGGAAGACGAGCTGGTGGTCACATGGAGGCTGAACGAATCGTTGGCAGGCGGGGAGGTGGATTCAAAATACAAGAGCGTGAAGGTGAAGCTGTGCTTTGCGCCGGTGAGTCAAGTGGAGAGAGCCTGGAGAAAAACAAATGACGACCTTGATAAGGACAAGACCTGCCAATTCCAAATTACCAAGCAATCCTACTCTTCCTCTCCTAACAATACGTTCACATGGACAGTAGAGAAAGACGTGCCGGGGGCTACTTACTTTGTGAGGGCTTATGCATTGGATGCTTCTGGAACTCCACTGGCTTATGGCCAGACCGCTGATAAAAATAAGACAACCAATCTGGTTGTGGTGGAGCCCATTTCAGGGAGACACGCATCCCTGGACATTGCCGCCAGCGTGTTCTCTGCCTTCTCTGTCGTCTCGCTCTTTGGTTTCTTTGCTGTGGAAAAATTTAGGGCCAAGAAATGATGGAGAAATGCTAATCCAGCAATTGCTTAATTCTTCTGTTTGTCAGTGGTGAGTATAAAACAAAGTAATTTGCTTGCTTATAAAGATAGTTTTGCCTGCTTTGCTCTCTTTTTGCTCTCTTAATGGTCTTATGTATTTGTAACACAAAAAAATCAAAATGGCAAACTACATCATCAAAATCTATTGTTCAAGAGGCTGATCTCGAACAAAGATCACAGACTGTTTAGGATCTTTCTCTTCACTGATTGGCTTGTGCTGTTCCTAGGTTCCATAGGTTTCTGTAATCTCGTGAACCTATTAAAATATTTCATTTCATATGTATTTCAACTTGTTTTAAATGTCGCTGTTGATATATTTAATTTAATTTAATTTATTTTCAATTTGTAAATTTGTGAACTCAATTTCTTGAGTGCTCATTCACAAAACAATATGAACAATTAAAAAAAACAAAACAATATACATAACAAAGGGCTTAAAAGCTATGGTGGTAAACATAGACATAAATTAAACAACTACCTAAGGTTTTATTGACTCATAAATTGAAGGATATAAATAAATAAATATGAGGAAATATTAAGAGTTGTTTTTATGGTAGAGTTATAAATCATTTGGTTTTATAAATGTAATTGATTATTTGGTTTCATAAATTTGTATATATATAAATCATAAATTAACAAATGTTAAATAATAATAAGTGATGTGTTATTATTATTTTTGAGTTTTACAATTATAAAATTAAAGGTGATGAGAAAATAAATTTAATTAGTTGATAGGCTATATATAGAGTGAACGTTCAAGTCGAAACTTGTCTCATGCTGAAATACAGCTCTCATCCACTGCCTGTATATAACTCTTTTTCGTCGGTTACCGTCCATCGTCGACTATCTTGCGTTTGTATCAATACAAGACGATTAAACGAATCAGTCGTTCATAAATTTTCAGCTGCTTTTTGCCCTTTTTTTCTGCTTTTGGTTTTTTCTCCTCCAAACTCTTCCTCGCTAGTATTCACCTTTCACTTCTCCAATTCGGCGAGCTTGAAAATAAGGTTTCGATGAGGGTTTTTAGGTTGTTTATTAAAATGAAAATTGCAGGCAAGATCCTAATAATGAGCACATTTAGGTTTTAACATTACGGGCGCAATTAATATATAATTTATATTTTATATATAAAAAATAAATTATAAATACTATAATTATATTATTTATTATTATTATATATTATATTCTTTACATATATAAATTATTATTATTAATAATTAATAATTATTATATTTTATATCTTGCGGCTACCAAGTGGGTGGTTTCGAAATTGGTGCCACCAGAGGTTTGAGGTCAGTGGCATATCCTTGGTAGGCACGAAGGAGAAGGATGGCGGCGGTAGGTACTTTGTAATGCAAGGTGGTGTATGTTGAAGGTTGGAAGGGTTGGCTTCATTAATGCTTTGTCCTATCAAAGGACTGGATGGATAGTAAATGTCGAGTGGATGGGACGCATGCATTGTTATGGGGTATGGTTTTTATATACCTCTCTTGTTCTTGGCATTTCAATCTCACGTGTGCAATGGAGTCTCTGATTTCGCTGCCTTCTGGGAGGAAGTTGTGGGCGTTTTACAAAAGTATCCGCCATGGGAGACTGAAATTAGTCTTCAGGGAGTGGGATGATCTTGTGCTAGGGGCAGTGGAACTGCTTTTAGGAGAAGAATTTGTTTGCACAACCGAGCGTTGGAGAACAAATGTAGACATTGTGACGAGGTTTCTAGCGGTGTTGTTGGACTTGGAAGTGTCAAAACCCATGGTGATGCTCATGGCGAAGAATTTGCTTTGGGACAACATGATGGAGGGAGTAATGGAAGCAATGCTTGCTATTGATTTGGGGGTAGGGATTCCCAGGCCGTGCAACTTACAGAAGGTTTTCATTCCTGGTGCAAAAGTCGAGGTTTCTATTTATTCTGGATGTCAAAGGAGCGGTGCTTCAAAGGCACCACTAGCAGGCAATATGTGGGTTGATTTCTTAAAGCATCACTTGCACTTGGAGCTGTCATGGGGGGTGGACT
>VDFB02318415.1:0-13520 GCA_007258455.2 Sequoia sempervirens | reverse complement strand
CTTGAAAACACATCAAGACATGTGTACCCACCTTCACATCATTCAACGTAGAAAAATGGCTACTAGCCTTCCATATTGCTGCAATATTGACTTGCACCATTGGATATCTCTATACACTAACAATCTTTGAAGAATATACAATCTTAAGCACACTTTTAACATCAATGACAACCAAGCTTATCAAGATGCAACAATAATTATTGAACACACCAAAGTACTAAGAGGGTTGGGGTGAATCAATATTCTATGAAATCTCAAACCCTCTGGAAAATTCAAACACTTTAAACTCTACCGCATAAGCAAAAAAATGAAAGATGAAGACAATGCACAACACAAAACAGCACTAGATATATGTGGAAAACCCCACAGGGGAAAAACCATAGTGATAAAATCTATGAAGAGCTATTGTCCTAAACTAGCATCACAAGATGAAAAAAATTTATAACTTTGTTTTAGGGCTACAACTCCTTGATTAAAATTTTTAGGGTCACTCCCAATAAAGCTACAACTCCATGATTATACAACTTTTCTTTAGGGATACAATCCAAGGAAGCTACAACTCCCTGATCTGAGCACACACTTAGGAATGATTACAAAATGATAGTCCTTCCACTATCTAAAACTAGCAATTTAAGCTCACTCATTTTGATGATTACAATTCTACTTTGTCACTTCGTCAAATATCTTCTCAACTGCCTACTAGCTCATTGCTTTCAACAATCAAGAAGTCTTTCCTTGGATCACTACCACCAAAAAATAATTAAGCACAACTCTTCACATCCCTTCTGTCACAAAGATATGATCAAGATGAAACCAGACAGGATCTACCACTTCTTCTCTTTCTCTTTCAATTGCTTACCCAATTATCATAATGCATCACACCACACTTACCAAGATCAACTAGGTTTACAATTTATACAAGATATTACATTGATTACATCTCATGTCAGCCTAACAACAAAAATATTACATCTCCACATCAACCAAGGATAAAACAATCAACATGAAACATGTAGAGGGCAAGACCCAAAAGAGTACATGTAACACCAGGAAGAGGAACACACATTGCAAATTCCAACACATGCTTGACATAGTCCTAAACTATCTTATGCCTTTGATCTTATGTGAATATCATCCACAAACTTTGCAAATACAAGTTAGGTTGTCCATAAAAAGGAAACTATGAAACTTGTAGCATGTCGACCTTCACATCCATTGGTAGTACACAAAAAGATAAAACATTATATTCACTTCTCCTAGATGAGTTGGCATGAACCATACAACACCTTAAAACACTCCATAATCTCCACCCAAATTTGAATTTGTGGAGCTCACACCATCAACATACCTTAGTTGGCCTCAACAGAAACATATCTTTACAAAATGACTTGAAACATTTGTGTGGTACTAAAAACAAGAAATATCTTCATACGCTTCAACCCTTTGACACAATGAGACACATGGAGTGTCCACAAAAACTCATACAACTGAAATTCATAACCTTCTACTTGCACAAGTAGACAAACATTAAAGCTAGCCATCGGACAACACAATCCTATACATTGTCACTTATAACTTTCTCTACGGAAGGAATGTTGGCATGAAAACTTGGATATGACACCTTCACATCTCCATGGGCTTAAATTTTGAACCACAAGACTGGATCTTATTCTATTGAAGGATGCTGACCAAAATATTGTCTCTACCTTGGAATATATACTGTGAATGCCTTAGAAAAAACTTCTACAACTTGTCACTGAGTGTGGTACACCAAACTAGAAAAATATCATTATAGGCAACTTGAAAACACATCAAGACATGTGTACCCACCTTCACATCATTCAAGATAGAAAACTGACTACTAGCCTTCCATATTGTTGCAATGTTGACTTGCACCATTGGATATCTTTGCACACTAACAATCTCCAAAACATATACAATCTTAAGCACACTTTTGACATCAATGACAACCAAGCTTATCAAGCTGCAACTTTCTCCCCCTTTTCCATTGATGGAAAAACCAACTGATGTGCACAAACACTCCCCCTTTGATGCATATTTCTCTCCCCCTTTGACATCAAGGACAAAGGGGAAAAAGACTCCCCTTCTCCTTCTTGAAGCAACTTATAGGCTTCTCTTGTCAATAATAACCATTACCTACTCCCCCTAAGAGGTAGCCCCCATCATTCCAAGAAAAGATATGACTTGAAATACTCACCCTAGATAGATGCACCAACTATGCATATAGCAAGAAGGATGGGAAATTACCCCTATCTTCTTCCTGATATATTCAAATGTATCCTTTGCAAGTTCCCTTGTGAAAATGTTTGCAACCTTATCCTTTATAGATACATACTCCAACTTCACTTCATTATCTACAACCTTATCTCTCAGAAAGTGATACGGAATTGATATGTGTTTGGTTATAGAATGCATCACTGGATTCTTGGAAATATTGATTATAATACTTATATTATCACATAGAATAGGAATGGGCTCATCATACTTTATCTTGATATCCTTCAATGTTTACTTCATCCACAACAATTGAGTGCAATAGGATGATGCAACAATATACTCTACTTTTGTTGTTGATAAAGATACTAAATCTTTTTTTTTTACTATACCATGAGACCAACATGCTTCCCAAAGATAAATCGCTGCCACTTATACTCCTTATATCATCAACACAACTAGCCCAATCAACATTAGTAAATGCACTTAGATCAAATTCATTACCTTTTGGATACCATAATCTATAATTTAGAGTGCTCTTCAACTATTTGATGATTCTCTTGATTTCCTTCACATGAGTTTCTTTAGGATTAGCTTGAAATATTGCAACCAAATATATTGCATGCATAATATTAGGTCTTGAAGAAATTAAGTGCAACAGGCTTCCAATCATAGATATGTATAGACTCTGATCAAATAGGGGGGAGTCATCATCTTTGCTCAAATGACAACTAGTTACCATAGGAGTACTTGTTAGTTTGCAATCTTCCATACCAAAATTCTTCAACATCTCCTTGACATACCTTGCTTGAGAAATAAATATACCATCATCTAGTTGAGCAATTTGAAGACCAAGAAAGAAGGATAACTCACCTATCATAGATATTTCAAATTCGTTTTGCATTTCTTCAGCAAACTTCTTGCATATTTCATCATTTCCATCAAATATTATATCATCAACATATACAACAACTATCAAAATTATTTCATCCTCAATCTTGAGGCAAAGATTACTATCTATGATACCTTTCTTGGAAACTTACTTAAGCAAGTACTTGTCCAACCTTTCATATTGTAGACACGTAAATTATATTGATTGATATCGTGCACTTGATCCTAATTTACTAACATCAGTTCTCCCTAAATCATCTCTCTACCAACCATTTAATCAAATAATCTTTATTTGATTAAATTTATAATTATCTTATTTTAATTAAATAAATCATTTTATTTGATTAATACTAATGTTCTTCTTTTAATTAAATAAATCCCTTTATTTGATTAAATCATAATCTTCCTTTAATTAAATAAATTAACCTTTATTTGATTAAGGCTAACATCATCCCTTTTATTTAAATGAATCAAATTTTATTTAATTAAGGCTAGTATCCATTATTCCTCCCATTTGATTTAAATAAATCCAAAAATCTAAATCAAGTGTCAAATTAGCTAATTTCCATCTAAGATAATCAAATGTTGATTAACTCTAACTCTAATCTATCAAATCCTCTAGATTTTGCAACTTCCACAAGTAAATTAATATAATTGATTTATAAATTCTTCTATTTTCATTCAAAAAGGCATCTCATTGGAATGTTCTCTCCATTTTAAATCTCCTTCCTAAAAGGACTTGTCCTCCAACATGGCATTTATAACTCTTACAAGTCCTTTTTCTTCAGCCAAGTGGGATTAACTCCTCTTCCACATCTTCCTCCACAAGCCATCTTTCAAATTTCAAATTTCCACCTAATTGCATTTATTTGCACATTGATCAAAATGTGTTCCACCTCTCTTCAATAGCATGTTGACAAGTGGCACTTTGCTATTGGTTCATCTTTAATCCCACATCCTTCATGTTTTGCATTCCTCCATTCTTCTTTCCTATAAATGAAGGATTCTTCTATTGATTTTGGATCCATAACTTTCCCGCGAGTTGGCCCATCACACAAGTTTTAGGAAAAGAATTTAAAATCAACATGGCTTCATCCAATTTTTCTTGTAAATCATCTTGAAACTGGGTTTTCGATTAGATTTTAAATGAGGGCATCCGTCTTTCATCTGAAGTTCATCGAAAAGAAGCTTGCAAGGAATTGGGAAAGGGCTACTTTCCACATCAAAGTAGCACCAATTCCCCATGGGATTGAGGGTTTGAATGTTTTGGATAAGATTACTTAATTTTCAATAGATTTCATTTGGTTTTATATCTTTGTTTTCTTATTCTTGAAATTTCAATGAATTGCATGGGGAATGCTAGTTTAGATTTGTTTATTGACTAACATTGTGTTGTTTGTCTATGTTTGAGCAGGTATAGAGCTACCATTCACATTTTGGCGCAAGAAGGAGGGCGAATCTTGATAAATTATCACATTTTTTAATCAAAATTCCACTATTTTTTCAAAAAAAATTATGTTTACAAGAAACAACGACGCTGCAAAAGTCAAATAGCGACGCTATCAGTCCAGCATTGCTATTTAGCGATGTTTTCTACGCTCCAAATCGCGATGCTGAAGTCATTCTCCTAAGATCAGATTAACCAAACTCCAAAGAGTGACACTTGGTGAAACAACGATGCAATCATGGTCTTTGTTTCTCCACATAGTGATGCTAGTTTCACCAAAGCACCGTTGGACCTCTCCAAACAGCGATGCCTTTGCAGATTGCAACACTGGAGTGGGGTAAAAGTCAAATTTTTAGTTTTAATTCAACATGTGCTTTTGTATTTTGTTTTCCTTTGACTTCTAACTTTTTTGTGGCTTTGTTTTCTGTAGTTTAACTAGTTTTTGTAGGTTGAAGTGATCAAGAGGGAAAGGAGGAAGCAAAGACAAGACTTGTTATGGCATTATCATATGATTGTATCAAGTGTTTTTAAACACTTTGGGAGCAATTACAATCCCATTCTTAAGGCTTTTGTTCTCTTCAAGTTTTACGACTCAAAATAATTTTTGTTTGGGTTTTAAAAAGAAAAATCAAAGGGTTAAAAAGAACTTTAGGAACTTACTAGAGTTGGTTTTGGATCTAAAAATTGAACAAGCAAACTTCACACTTCATCTTGGTGCTATAAAAAGAATCCATTATTGCTTTTGAAGTTAAAATGAACATTTGTTTTTTGTGTTTTGCAATCTTTTTTACAAGTTAATATTATTTAAAATGTGTATGCACTTCTCTTGTGCTTCATAGCAATCTTGAGAATCAAAAGTCTTTTGGTGATATTAGGTTGTCTAAAAAATTGCCTCTTCACTTCAATTTGGGCATTTTAAAATTGGACAAAATCTTGCTAGTGTGGGTGGAGTATATCATGTGTGTTCTCTCTTTGTTCACACAAACAAATATTGATCGAACTATGGATGTGCTTGCTTGCTATTTTTTACCTTTAGAGGGGCTTTCCTAAGACCAATTCGAAGGTGACTCCAACCGGTTTTTCACTCGGGCCGGCATACAAATGGATAAGACTAAACTGTCAATTCCTTATGGTGTGTAGGCCTTAGCTGTACAGTGTCTTTCAGAATGGGGTACTACCTTAAAAAGTATAAGCATCCCTAGTAGGATTGATTAAAGCCTTTAGTGGCTTTCTAGACGCTCACAAGGTGCCATGTCCCCGATCACCCTGACTAAGAACCAATTTGTGAAGAAGCCAAAATCCCTTTCTATTTGTTGGTGCAAGAGGTCAAACCTATGAAGTTGCCCCACATTTTTGTGGTTCTTTGTAGAGATGAGAAGTTTGTCATGGGAGATTCATGAAAATTAAAGCTTGGCTGACCCGAGAAGTGTGTGTCATGGAGGGGAGCCAGTGTGGTCAAGCTTCTAGTCATCCACTCTAAATAAGTGCATCCAGATTATCCAAGTGGGGATTCAACAAATATTGCCTCTTTCTATCCTAGGTTTGTGCATCATTTTGGAATCAAAACACTTTGCTTGGATCTAAAACATTGGAAAACAAACATTCAACCATGATCATCAAATTTCAAACCTTTTAGAGGAAGCAAATACCTTTGAGGAAATCCAAGTGCTATTGCTTGCCCTATGGATTCTATCCTTAGAGGCTTCTAAGTATTTGGATTTGCATCTTAATTTGCTCTTACTAAATTCAACATTAGGGAACTATTGCCTTGATTTCCTTGATTTCCACATAATGGACCTTGTGGGATGAAAAGAAATTAGGACATTATACATCTAGTTCAAAAGCTAAAGCAAGAAAGTGTTTATGGTAAAAGGAACTCATTAAGCAAAGATAAGAAACAATTGAACCCCACACATGTGTTTTTCCAAATGATTTCTCGAAAGATAAAAATCTGAAAACCAAAGTCTAAAATTCTTAGCCCAAGGGCTCTCAAGAAACGTTTTTCTATGCTTTAAAAATTTAGAGAAAGATTGGCCTTCAATTTCTACAAATGTACATAAAAAAAATCCCAATTTGTATTCATTTTACTCTTGTCAAAATATAAGACTTTTTCAAAGGTTTTAGTATCTCACATAGGAAGTATAGCATGTTCTTGTTAGAATCCAAGATCACCTGCATGCAAGATGGATACCTGTTGCAATCACCTATTACATGCAAAAGACATGAAGAACCAAAAACGATGTTCTGTAAACCTCTCAGTAAAAAATGCATTAAGAGAACCAATTATTACAATGTGATCAATCCTTATGAAGGAGATCATGAAACCTTAAAAAGGGAAACCCTAAATGAAACCCTAGTGTGCACACTTAATAATTAATAATTAATTAATAAATGTGCCTAAGTTTAGCTTAAGTAATAAAGAGGAATAAGTGACTTAATTAATTAATCAATGGTATAATTAAATTAAACGCAAATAGCACTATTACTCTAACACCCCCCCTTAAGATGAACTTAGGAAGAAGCTAAAACACTAGAATAGGATGCATGAAAGCAAAGATGGGTCCCGACAACTAGGCCTGATCAGGTACCCATTTACAAATGCAATATGAGGTAGAGAAGGAAAAACCCAGTGGACAAAACCCCCCTACAATGTGATAACATGCTGCAAAGAAGCACTGGAAGAACTCTGTAGAAATGCTTTCTTGGAACCCTGTCGGCAGAGCAAGGAAGATAGCTCACTGTCTAAGCTGAGAATAAACGGAATCAAAATAATGTGATAGCAGACCCGATGCTACGGAACACTCGAAAACTCCAAATGGGAACAACCCTAGAATCTATGAAGCAGCAAGAAATGATTGAATGATGTATTACTGAAAATGAAGTGCAAAGATGCAAGATGCACTCTCCCAACTGCCAAAACACCCAAGTAATCGCCAAACAACCCATCGGGACAAATCTGGACTAACTGATAAACCTGGGATAGATACAGAAAAAGTGTATGGACAGCAATATAGATCTCCTTAATACCTTTCCAATGCCGCAAATGAGGCGAAAATCAGAGATCGTGGCAAAAAGTTATGAGCTCGGAAGTCCAAAAACAACATCTGACTTCAAACAGCAATAAATATAGTAAAACAGTAAAATACTAAAAAATAAACTGCACCAAATGAAAGTGCTCTCAGAGACAGCTTTGGTGATGTCCTAAGTTTGCCAGTTTGATAACATATACTGATTATAGCCAAAGAAAAAAGCCTTCTTTAAGACAAAGTGGGGTTAGGAGGGGCATATATGAGGCGTCACGGAAAAGCGGTTCAGAGATGGTCAACGGCTGTACGGCATCGCCCATGATAAATTTACAAAATGACAAATTAGCCCCTTAGTGCATTGCATGTAATGGCATTTTACGTAACGGAGTGCGTGAGGGCGAATGCATTTGAGCCACCGGTAGGATCTCAATCTGGTTCCTCATATGATGGAAATTGGCAATTGTTTGAAGCGTGAGGGCTAAGCCGGGCCCGATTAAAATTGCGTATGACGGAGATGGAATATGCAGAGAGTACATTTGCATCGCGGGCAATGGCGGCCGGAATTACGGAAGCCCGCCGGATGGGTGGCCAGTGCGAATTTAGCGTGGCGTTCGATTGGCGGCAGGTGGCCGCCGAGGCGGCCAGTCTGCATTATAAGCTGGAGGCACGCTGGATATTAAAAAATGTTTTTAAAAATTGATTTTAGGTAAGCCAGAAATGGTGAAGGAGGAGTGCGTCGTACCGGACCAAAAGTTTGCCTCAGGATTACGGCTTGCTCCAAATTGGGCCGATTTGTGAGGCATTTCTAAAGGATTTGGGATCTTTACATGACGCGATGGCAGCCGGATTTGAGCCCATTGTGTCCCAAAATAATGGCTACCCCCAGATCTTGTAGAAAAGATGCCTGTGGAAACCCTTGCACTTGAATCTCACTGAAAGGCCATATCTTCAGATCACGAACAAGTAGCTGCAGGTCTGGAGCTCTGATACCATGTTAGAATCCAAGATCACCTGCATGCAATCACCTATTACATGCAAAAGACATGAAGAACCAAAAAATGATGTTCACCTTCAAACCTCGATAAAAAATGCATTAAGAGAATCGAATTGTTACAATGTGATCAAATCCTTATGGAGAGTCCTTATTGAAACCCTAAAAGGAAACCTAAATGAAACCCTAGTGTATTGCGCACTTAATAATTATGAGTAATTAAATAAAGTATTGCCACAAAAGTTTAGCTTAAGTAATAAAGAGGAATAAGTGACTTAATTAATTAATCAATGTGATGTAATTAATTAAGCATAATAACTTATTACTCTAACAGTTCTTCAATATCTAGGCCTTGTAAACAAAAGTCTTTCTAGGTTCACTTAGGATCAAAATCAACACCTTCATCCATCCCCCAAACATCAAAATTAAAATACATCTCACAAACAACTCTTGGAAATTTTGAAAAAATCCTTCATACTAGGCTTTGGGAAAATCCTTTGAACTAAATCAAAATCATCTTGTTTGGCTAAGTTTGTGTAGATGCATCCTTCTTCATACACTCAGTTAAATTATCACCTTGTGGAAAAATTTATTCCAAGACAACATCTAACCTCTTGGAGTTTATGAGTTCATTATCAAATCCAAAATCAAATCAAAATCAAATCAAACCAAATCAAAATCAAAATACAAAATCAAATCCAACATCAATCCAAAATTCCTAAAGTCTAGTATCTCCTTCAAGGTTTCTTAAGAGTTCAAATTATTCACAATCATCCATCTTTCACTATCTCATCACCATCGTTTGATCCTTAATATCTTAGACTTTCTTTTTGTACCTAAAGTTTAGATAAATCTAAGGAGTTAGAGGTTCACCTCCCACATTCCTAAAAAATTGATCCTTATTTTATGGTCCAAACTAGATCTCAACACAATAATAACATGGAAACAAACAAAGCAACATCCACTTCAAGTGACTTGAGTCAAACCCCACCCGAAATCAATCCCATTGGATCTAGCAATCCCCCTCCCAATCTTCCCCTAATACCACAAGATCCTCATGAGGAAGGTGGTCAAGTGGAGGATATCATCAAAAATTCCTTAGGGGTGACTCAAGATGAAATCATAGAAATGGTCCAAAATCATAAGACTCACAAAATTTTCAATGCCATGATGAGGCTCAATCCTTCACAATACATGCTAGAATTGGCAAAAGAAGGGCCTAAACTCCCTTCTGATTATTATGTAAGCACTATTGTGGAGAAACCTCTTGGTATTATGCCACTAGTCTCATTCACACCTTCATTCCAAAGCATCATTCAACCCATCCCACAACCCACATCATCCCTTGCTCCAACTCAACCAATTGTCAACAAGGGGAGCTCATTGCTTTATGCCCTTCAAACACATCCTCTTGTAAACAACCAACACTTGGATGCAAACACCATCTTGGTTCAATCCGTTCCTCAAAATTCGAAACACCCATACATTTCACTCGTCTTTCATCACCCCAATGACCCCTCCTCTTTTCACGCAACACCAGCATACCCTTTTAACACACAAGTCTCTCTCCCTATGACTTCACAAGGAGAAGATGGACTATTTGGACAAGGGGGAATATTTTATCCCTCGTCATCAACATTTGCTCAAGGGAACACACCACCCATGTTCCCACCATTTCCACCTCTACCATTAACATCTGCACCAATCCTCAGTTTAGGGAAACCCCCTTTACCAAACCTCAATCAACAAAATCAAAACAATCCTCCAATCATAAATCAAACCATCATACTGAATCCTCTGATCATGCCATCGATATCACAACAACAGGTGGAAACAATCCAAACAACACAAGCAATCAACACATCATCTACAATACCCCAAAGTGTGGTCTCCCAAGGACCTATTATATCAACCACACTATCCACCACACAAATCAACCCAACATCACCTCTCATCACAATATCTCATATCATTATGAATCCTCCACCACCACCACCAAGACCAAACATGGCAAACCCATACAACATCACATTGCAAGTAGCTCAACAAGCCTACCAAAAATAACTTCAGCTATTCCAAGCTCAACAAGCCACACAAGCTACATAGCAAGTTGCACAACAAGTATAGGTATAGCAAGCTGCACAACAAGCACAACAAGTATAGTAGGCTGCCCAAGCCCAAGCTTTATTGCAACAAAAGCAAGCCGCCCAAGCTACCCAAGTTGCGCAAGTAGCGCAAGCAGCTCAAGACGCTCAAGCCACACAAGTTGCACAGGTTGCCTAGGTTGTACAAGCTACCCAACAAGCTTAAGCTCAAGCACAAGCCCAATATCAAGCTCAGCAAGTGCAAGCACAAGCACAATACCAAGTAGATCAGAAGCAAGCATATCAGCAAGCCCTATAATAGTACCGAGCACAACAAGAAGCATCCCAATTACTAGCCCAACAACAAGCATTATTGGCCCAACAGCAGCAAGATCAACAACAAGCATTTTTGGCACAGCAACAGCAAGACCAACAACAAGTGTTGTTGGAACAACAACAATTGCAGACATATCAACAAGCATTGATCACACAACAGAGCTTGCAACAACCTTCCACAAACATGCAAAACATCCCACCCATCACTCAAACGATCCAACCACCTCAAAACACGTTCACCCCACCTCCCAATCCGCAAAATGACATGATGACACAAATCAAATTGCTTTCACAGCAAGTGCTAGACCTCCAATATGGGAAAACAATGAAAACACCAAGCAATTTATGCCCCTAACCATTCAACAAGAGCCTTGCAATGGTACCATTCCCAAAGGGGTTTGAAATCCCTAAATTTGACAAATATCATGGGATAGGTAATCTTGAAGATCATATCAAGGAATTCCAAGTACATTGCATGGAGGTTACATATGATGATACATATCTAATGTGACTATTCCCTCAAAGTTTGGCTAGGCCCGCCATGGAATGGTTCTCTCACCTTCCTCCTAGAATCAAAAAGTTTCAAGAAATTGTAGACGCATTCATACAAAACTACACATTCAACATAGGTATGGATGTGAGTCTAGAGGAACTATCTTCTCTCAAACAAGCTAAGGGGGAAACATTTGATTCCTTCTTACAAAGATGGCGATCAAAGGCCAATAGGAGCAAATGGACCATGCTAGAAGAACAACAAATCTGCACTATCATTGCCAATCTCGAGAAAACCTTGTCATTTCATCTAAAGATGTAATGTATCACCACATATGACCATTTGATCCCCAAGGTGCTCAACATCGAAATACCCCTTATTGCATAAGGGGGGACACCCACATATCAAGAATATCAAGACAACTTCCCATCAACCAGCTACAACAAAAAACCTCATACATGAGAGAAGAACAAAAATGTCACCAATGATGGTGTGGTTGATGCCAAGGACATGTGCTCCAAAACAAAACACGCAATCATACCAACAACCGCAAGGCAACAATCGAAACAACACACAAGCCAACACGGTATCACAATAGCCACCTAATAATCAAGTCAACAATTTGAATAATCACTTGGGGAACCACCCCTGCGAAACAAACAATATCCCCCCAAACAAAAATACACGGCCCTTGGGGAATCAATCAAATCCATCATGAAGAAGCTGGTAAACGAGAATCTTATTAAAACTCATCTATGAGGAATCATCAAGAGCCCCAAGGAAACCACTACTCTATACAATGAAATCCACCTTGGCGATTTTCATAAATCGTTAGCAATACTAAACGCCAGTTGCATGAGGCTAAAAAATCTGATCCAAGACCTTATCGATGACAAAATCATAAACTTTGAACAACCTACAGAGAATCAAGACCTTAAGATATACACGAATCTGATGTCAAATCATAATAAAGGGAATAAATCCATGGAAAGATAAAGTATGTGGCACCGTAAAACCATGTTTATTAATCATAAGTTGTATCCCTAGATGAAATGGGTTATTACTGTTAACACTCAAGGAGCCAAAGATGACAGGGAGCCTAACGCAGGAAAAGCTACCATTGTTGATCATCACAACCACCTAGGCATCCGCCTCTAACCCAAAATCCATTCTAATGGCTAAGCAAATGTCTTGGACTACTTGAAAGAATCCCCGTGATCTCCATCATGGAGTTACTGAAGATCTCACCCGCACATAGAAAAATCCTAGAGGAAGCATTGGCGTCATCCACTATCTCCACAGGTCTTGATGCTAACCAGTTCCAAGCTATGGTCAGACACATCACCACCCCACATCTCCTAATGTTTTCTGATCAAAACTTCCCCACCCAACCATCTCATAATTGTGCACTCCATATCGAAGTCCTCATCCGTAAAAATAAAGTCAAAAGGGTCTTGGTGGATGGGGGTGTAGGTCTAAATATCTATTCACTCAAGCTAATAAAGAATCTAGGATTCTCTGAGGACACCATTGAAAAAGGTAAAGGTATTACAATCAAAGCATATGATGATCAAGAAAGAGTGTATCAAGGAACTATTCAACTCCCTATTCAAGTAGGGTTGACCATCAAGGAAACCACATGCCAAGTCCTTGATCTTGACTTACCTTATAATATCCTCCTGGGGCATCCATGGATCCATGGGATGCAAGTTGTCACATCCACCTTCCATCAATGTGTCAAATTTCCCCACCAAAATCAAGAGGTCATGGTCCATGGTGATCCCAAGCCCTTTTATTATTGTAAATATCTAGAAGAAAAGTACTATAAAATCCCTCAAGTCCCAAAGAATGATGAAGGCCCTACAACTCCATATGTAGACCCAGCTACTTTAGCCTCCACTTCTGAGACAAAGACACCCACAATTCCTAATATCTCTAAAATCAAAGTCATTATCCAAGACAATGGGTGTGGGGATTACAAAATGAAGAAAAGTGCTTTCGTAATAGGAGAGTTACC
>VDFB02318414.1:0-25459 GCA_007258455.2 Sequoia sempervirens | reverse complement strand
ATGTGAAATACCGAGGTCCCCAACATTCCGGTGGACTCAAATGCATCTGCATTATCACCTCCCAAAGTGATTGAACTGGACTGAAAATTATTCCTTCCATGATTCAAGTTTACCTGACCATCCATACCCAAATTTTGCATCATAATCGATATCTCCTGTAATCACTAATTCCATATAATAAATCCCTTTTTTTAAAAAACACATTATGATATCTCATGTAAATAAAACTATTATTCAAATGTTAGTACAAAAATCCCATAATTAATATGCCTTTTTTTAAAAGCATATCATAAATCCTTGTACATATATCAGATCACTAGGATCATTAGACAAATTTAAAATTTCACATTTTATTTCAATTGCAACCCAATACCCGGTATTCAGCTCTACCCACTTACTTTCCCGAACCTCGGTTATATTGGAACTCCAATATACCGAACTCCCTTTTACCAGAAAGCTTCATATCGGACTACTTCATACCAAACCAGAGTCTTTCGCTTGAACTTCACATTACCTTTTTCCTTTTCTATGTTTCTGGTACCTGGTATCCGGTGCATAGAACACTTACAATACGAAGTACTTTCTTATTATCAAAGATTTCACTTCTGGTGATCTTCCAATCAGCTAGCTCCTGCCATAAAAGTTATATTTTTCACTTGGGTCCCCAAGTCTTTTTGGTCTTGGGGCGTGTTGTGACACCACACAACAACTTGCAACCAATAAAACCAAATTTAAATCAAACTTGAAATTAAATCACCAATTGTAAATTAGAACTTATACATATTTTAAAACAATAAATTTCTACCTTTACCTAGATTCTGGCATAAAAAAGTAAAACTCCACCGAAAACATTCGTGTGTGCTCTAATTAATTCCAGTTTTCAGAATTTAGTAAAAAGAATTAGTTCATTAACGTTGAACTACATAATATAGCAATCCTCCAAAGCGAACCAGGGATAGAGCCTTCCTTCCAGTCAAGCATCCATAGCCCCAACAAGGTTATCTTTGTAATTCCCCCAAAACATAGCTCTACTATCGATCAGGCATCCATAGCCTCGGTAGAGTTATTTGGATAGCCTAATGAGTTGATTTTTTTCTTTTTTGATATAGCAATGATAGCTCATTTTTCACTTTTGATATTGCAATAATAGCTCTTTTATCAACTTGCAAGCATTGAAGCACCACTATTAGGTTGGGAATTACAGTGGTAGCAAAGGTTTATTTTTTATTTTTCATTCAATGTAAATCCCTTCATCAATTCACTACTTCCCAAAAAATTATTTAATGATTCCCTATAGATGTGTGTTTCCATCTAAATTTCACTAATTTATGCCAAATCCTAGCTAACTGTAGCTCACTATATGTTAAAAAATATGCATAAATTAAAATTTAGCAATAGACAACTTAATCACCAAATTTAAATCTAAACTTAGAAACATTAGTTACCACCCTTTCGATTAAATTTTATGGCAACTACTTAAATTTTTGCTAACTATTTCAACTTGATAGTGCTGCACTTCATTAATGGATCAAAATGTCATGATAACCTTGAAACACGATCACATTTTTTTGCTTTAAATTTGCATGCCTTACTCAACAAGTATTATCTCTTCAACTAACTTGGGTGATGACTTGTACTGCCTTTCCAGCTTCATTTTCCTATGTATCCCGCACACATAACACCTCCATAATTAATACAACTCTTTTAAACAATTTGAAATGACCACTATTAATTTTGAAGCAATTTCACCAGATATGTGTAAAGAATTTATTTGATTTAACCTTTAATCCTGAAGATTGTTGTTCAGCTACCACCTCACCTACGATTTCCCAAAAAACAATTACTCAAGGAAACTATGTACCACAACTTTGTTTACGGCTCTTTATAAATTCATGCATTTCTTCTTGAATTCTTCACACTTCTCTTTTCATTATTTCTTTTTTATTTTATGTAAATTCACTCGGTTCTGTGTCTTTGCATTTGCTTCTTAGCCATGGATACTCCAATTTTTTTAGGTTGTTCTCGTAGATAGAATGTTTTCTTAGGAAGTATCACACCACAAAGGCTTGACAAGGTCTTCATCATTAGTACTTCCAATTTCATTGTGCCAAATTTATGCTTAGTCCTTGGGGAAATATATGTTGCATACAACCGCTACATTAATTTTTACTTTGACATAGCTTCTCATTTTGTAGCGTCACTTCTGGACATTGGGCTACTTGTTGAAGACATTCAAGCTACTGCCAACCTAATAGTGAAGCCCAAATTCTTAAAGAATCTGGAACCATCTTAGTTGTTGCACATCTGACCATTGGGATTCCCTCCATGGATGATAATCCTCGGTTCCTAGAACATGGGGAAGTGCTTCCACTTCGGCCCTTTCTTACTGATCTCCATATCCAAGACTTTGAAACTCACTAGGAACTCGCCTACATAGGGTATTTGGATCTGATAGAAGAGGTGTCCCAGATCGACTGAATGGCGACTATCGTCTGTAACTTTTCTCACTCACCTTTTGAATCTTTTTTTGATTTTTTGAATGAGGATTTTGATATTTGATGTATACACGTGATACACACACACACACATACACACACATATTGGTACCTTTTAAAAGTGTGTGTTACTATTAAATACTTTATTATTTCTCTTTTTTAGTTCAATTTTGCAAAATGCTTGAATTTCACTCTCATGCATAAGATAAATTTAAGCAATATTTGCTAATGTAGAGGCTAGGCAAAAGAAAAAGAACAAAATGAAGCAAGAGAACAAAACAAACACAAAGAAAACCCTAAAAAAAACTTAAAAACTAAACTAAACTAACTACCCTAACTCTAACACAACAAAATATTAACTCTAATAAAGTAATTTATTTCAATTTCTACGGCTATTTCCTCTATAGTTTTAGTGTGACTTACAACAGATTTTTCTTTAAATTCTCTTATCAAAATTTTCAATATTCTACTATAACAATGGAATATCTTGAATTTTTTGTGCTTAAACATTATAAATTCAAAAGTGTACTTACCCAAAATTTGGCCCAAATGTATGAAAATGATCTCATTAGAGATCAATTGCACACATTTCATCTGATGCGGCAATACTGTACATTCTCCCGGCCCTAGTCCATTTCCATGAACGACTGCATTTATTTCTCTGTTTCCTTCTCTTCTAAAAATCTTCATATCTTCAGCCCTATCTTCACTTCGCATTTTGTTAGACCAAGATATATCACTATCAGAAAGAGAAAAAGTAAAAACTTGATATTTTGTATCTTGTATAAAATTAGGAAAATGTCTTTTTATAGTTGGCGAATTCCCAGCTTGAAGCACAATACACACATTTCCCGCTCAATTTTCCCACTCCATCTTGTTATCAACATTTTCCACGTATACAGGGAATGATGATTTATCAATGTCGTTCCCTTGTTTCTAATGAAATATCTTTGCATCTCGATATTCTCGCCTATTTCCCTACAAAGCGTTAGAATTTTCTTTATAATAATCATAGTTTTCTAATTGTTTCAATGTATCGGTTAATTTTTTAATATTTCCAACTCCACTAGGGAAAAACATTTTTCTCATTAACAATCCCTTTCTTTTAGCAGTTAAGATTTCTTTTGTTAAAGGAATTTCTCCACGTATGGCCAAAATTACCCTAGTTAAAAAAAAATCACTCAAGTTCACTGTGATTAGTTGTATCATGAATTCTACACTCAGTGACTCTCCCAAAAGCAAACAAACTCAAAGGATGCAGTTTCTAATTAAAGATTTTACAAAGTTTTCCAACTTCCATAATGAAAACTAGCTTGCATTCAATTTCTCAGTTACAAGATTCTTTCCAAACTTAGAATTAACATTTCAAAGCATAATTCTCCAATTCCAAACGATGAAACCTAAAATATAAAAGAAACGCCCTCCTAGTGCTAGTTCTTGTTGATGACAATTTCATTCGTAGAAAATAGGTCAAATAAAATCTCCACAAACACGACCACGAAGAGCCTATCCTTCTTGTAAGATATGGAACAAAGACAACCTAAGGGGAAATTTCGCATTACAAGACAAAGATTGGCTTTCGTTCAATCCCAAGTCTCTGATAACTAGGTCATGGTTGCACTAGGGTCGCTCTCGGGTAATGATGTGATATTGTTGTTAATCTCAAAGGGACTATGGTTGGTTTTTGAATATTTTAGATAACATTATGAATTGAAACAATAAATTCGAACATCATGAAACCAAAATATTTTCCATAACATTTCATGAAATATCATAAATTCTTTGCTATCACATAAGTAAATTTAGCATTAAGCATTTAGAAAATTTATGGAAAATGAAATATTTTTAACAAAATTCTTTTCATTCATTTAAATTTTGGAACATTTTCAAATATTAAACATCTATTCTAAAACAAAGTATAAAAATACTAAAAATAAAAGTTTCTCCCAGTAATTCTCCATGGATGCCCCAAAGAATTAATCAAAACAGAGCAAACCGCTTTATACTTCACCAGATTGCTTCACAGCTACATATAAAATGGTGCAAGCTTTTAAAGAGAGGGTTTCATTTATGGACACTGAGTAGGTTCTATATGCACCCTTAAACGATGCAGCATACAGTCTTGTTCAGCTGAACTTACAAAACCAGCTACAAAAGATGCAGAGATAGGTAGCTATCCATAAAGCTCTTATATCAATTAATGTCTACATACATACAAATTTTTACACCAGAATGGTTCAAAAAATAGGAAAAAAGAACAAAAAATTAAAAAAAAATTATGCTCCTTTGACATCAACAAATTCTAAACTTAAGTAAAAATGAAGCATCCTCTGGCCTTTTATAGAACACAAGGCTCAAATAGGATAAGAAAAATACATGAGAGGAAATCTAAGGGACCAATTTCATCAAGGCATGTGGAATATTGTGACCAATAGGAGAATTGCAATTGAATTCAATGGAATTCAACTCCAATTACTCGTTGAAGCTCTTCAGGTGTTGATCCTGAATCTTCGCCAGGATGATACTTCAAATCATGATAATGTGTAGGGGGTTCTCATACATTCAGAATGAAAAGGTAGAGTTTTCTCCCCCACACATCGCTTGGCTCTAGTTCTATCACTCTTGGGAATGGGTTCTCCCAAAAATTGGCATTTTCTCGCATAGCATGTGAAATACCAAGGTCCCCAGCATTCTGGTGGACTCAAAGCCATCTACATTATCACCTCCCAGAGTGATCGAACCAGACTGAAAATTATTCCTTCCATGATTCAAGTTTTCCTAATCGTCCATACCCGAATTTTTCATCACAATCGATATCTCCTGCATTCACAAATTTCATATATTAAATCCCTTTAAAAAAGAAAACGTTATAACATCTCATGTAAATAAAACCATTATTCAAATGTTAGTACAAAAACCCCATAATTAACACGCCTTTTTTAACAGAATATCATAAATCCTTGTACATATACCGGATCACCGGCATCATTAGACAAATTTAAAATTTCACATTTTATTTCACATTGTAACCAAGTACCCGGTACTCGGTAATCAACTTTACCCACTTACTTTCCCGGACCTCGGTTATACCAGAAATCCACTATACTAGACTCCCTCTTACCAGAAAGCTTCATATTGGACTACTTCATAGCGGACCAAAGTCTTTCGCTTGAACTTCACATTACCTTTCACCTTTTCTGTGTTTCTGATACCCGGTATCTAGTGCACGGAACACTTACAATATGAAGAACTTTGTTATTATCAAATATTTATCTTCCTTTCTTCACTTCTGGTGATCTTCCAATTAGCTAACTCCTTCCATAAGAGTTATATTTTTCACTTGGGTCCCCAAGTATTTTCAGTCTTGGGGCATGTTGTGAGACCACACAACAGGTTGGATTGAATCAATTGGGATGGACACTTGGGATATGGAGATGTTAATCAACTATGGTATGGGGATATTTATGATTGGTATATTAGATGAATTTATATTCCTCCTAAGGTATTTGATAAGTAAATGTTTGTATGATCTTGTTCCTTAAGAAGGGTGGTGTTAAAATTAGAGGGTAGCTTGGCACCCTTTTGAGTTAGAATAACAAAATAGTGGTGGGATCTAAAGCAATAAGATTATCTATGGATTTTATTGCATTGATGTCTTGTTGCATTTCTTGCAGTTTGGCTAGTGATAGCTTAGAGGCATCACAAGTGTTGTCTCCTAAAATAAGAATAACCTCTAAAGAATATGGTTAAGGTGTTTTATATATACTTGGATCGAATAGATGGGAAGATATACCAAACTCATCTTGATTATCATTCATGCTTATCCTAATGCTTAGATTAGTTTGATGATATTCCATGGTGCAGTCACAGATGAAGGGTCTGAAAAGAACTGTCCAACCATGTATCCTAGAGTTCAACATGATAGGATAACAAGAAATGCTCAAAAAACATGAACTATCATAGATTCAATAACTTTTAGTCTTACATGCATCATATGCCTTATATATAGAATGGCTAGGGCTCATAGGCCTACCGCAAGGGCACTACAAGATATTATAATTGGCACAAGACCTTATTACACTTCATAGCCTTGAAGGCTAAACCTAACTGATTAACTTCTATCTAATTATTGAATAATTTCCAAAGGATTTAAAATGATCTTAAATATGAATCTCTAGCTTTAATTATGATCGGCATCGACCTCAAGGGATTACAACCCTAATGTAAGATCAAACATGTAGGTCGGCTAAAAACATGAAGAGATAACCCATTAGGAGATGGAATGTATTGTGGATCTCCAATAAAGTTACGTTGGACCTAAAATGCCTTGAATGATGTGTCCTTAAGCTTTGCACATTTCAATAAAGGTCTACACAACTAAACTGAGCCAAATAGGCCCTGAATGCTCTAACAGAGAATTGACAGTGAAATTTTGAGAGCAATAACTTTTTGTAAATGAATGAAAATCACCTAAAATTTTGACATGTTGAAGATGACCTCATGTAGAAGCTATATCTTTCTTCACGAGCTAAAAACGATAATGTGGTTAAATAAAGAAGAAACTGTTGAGATGGCTAAAGATTGAATTGCAAGAAAAGATTTTTTTTTGTTGATACAGGATTTCTTTACAACCAGGGATGCTCTTGCATCATTCTGTGAGCTTCATGTGTTGGGACCTTGTGATAGGAATACAAATTTTTTAACACCTTGGTAGATGATATATGTCAGGTGACTTTGGATGGTCGGTGTGGACTTGTAGGTTTTGGAATTAAAATATTATTGGACTTAGACAAAGATATGATTATTTAAATTTTTTTTATGTTTTGATTGATAAAGGATGATGTTGGATATGACCAAAATAGACCAAAGTCAATCTAGATCTTATAATGATAATGGTTGATAAGATTGGGATTGTTTTACTTGAACTAGCCTTATCAGTCCAAGAAAAAGGATAAAGAGTGGAGTTTATCAACTCAAGAGTAGCCAGATCTCATAAGCTAGTTTATCCACTAGCGATATAGCCTAACTTAACTCCCTACTTGAACTAGGAAATTTTTCAAGAAAAGAGGCATACTAGAGAAAAAATATAAAATATCCAAATTAAAATCTAAAAATTTTGGTTCTTAGATGTAAGATAAATGGATGATAAATGTGAAAAGAAATAAAAATAGGTTATGGGATCAAATGCCGAGTATGATGGACCTATTCTTCCTCAATTCATTAGGAAATGAGATTCACAACATAAAATGATTATCAATCTTTAGGTGAATCAAGTCAAAGTGTGAATCTACAAATTTCCTTTTTGTGTCAAGATGGGGGGTCCTGGTCAAACAACACTTTGGGGAGAAAAACTAAAAATAGTAAATCAACACCAAATTGCAATCTAACACTTGGAACAACAAGATTAAGCTCAATATTGATAGGACCAGAAAACAAAATGTAGATCAGAGAGAGGAAAAACCATGTGTACCAGTCACCAAAATTTAGTTTCTAAAGCTGATCTAGGACTCATTCGCCCATGGGTGAATGGGTCCTTTGTTAGGGTTTTTCTACAACTTTTGAGAGCCTCCAGTCCTATCTTTGTATTTCTAGATTCTCTGATTTTTAGTGTCAAAAATTCAAAAATAAATTTTGTAGATGAGTTTCTATGAGATGACAACTTTTGCAACTTTGAAAAATTCTTCAATGTTTCTTTTCAAGAGATCTTCAAGTCTTCTTCAACCTAGATTTGAAAACACAACATGAAAGGGAAAAATTGTTTGTTTTGGTGAATGGGGGTTTACCTTGGTCAAACCCCGTTTTGGTAACCAAACCTTGAAATGAAATGAAACATGAAAGAGGGAATGAATAATGAACAAATATATGTTACCACTCAACAAACCCTTGAATAAACCTTGGAATGGAAGTATACAACTTGCATGAAATGGCTTCAATGGATGTGGATCTTGAACCTTGAATCTTGCTTGAAATAATGGCTTTGAATTCTTGAATGGATCATGAAATCTACATCATCATATTAGCTCCAAAAATACGTGCATGATGCAAGAATACTTTGACATGATAATTGGATCTTGAATGTTGCAATAAAACTTCAATAAATCTACTTTTGAATTCCTTGAAATTCTCTTGAATTCTAACTTGATCTCATGAAAATATTATAGGTGAAACATAGTGAAATAACCTTATATTTATAGCTATGTATCCTTAATTTACCAAAATTCAAATATCACAAACCGACATCTGAATATAGATTTGAATATCTTAAAATACTATCAAAAACATAATTTAAATTTAGGTCCTAGGTCTAAGGGAGGATCCATTCACCCATGGGAAAATGGGTCCTAGTTCCTTAACCTTAGGACACACATTGCTCAATGAGAAGTGTTATGTTAAGGAATTAATGAATTTCGGGTTTCCTCTTTGGAAAATGCAATTAATAGGCTTGGTAAATGAATTAAGGGGCCAATTTAGGTAAATTAAGCTCAATTAATTAAAGGAATCCCTAAATAAGTGTGAAAGTGTAGTATAGTGGCTCAGAAGTGTAGTATAATGAGTTTTATCAAACAACATAAGAAAGTATCTTTGAAAGATAGGTAAATGTTTCATGTTTAGTTCTATCATATATATGTCTAGGAAAATAGATCAAAATCAGCAAATAATTGATCAAAACCACAAGAATATAGCTCAAAAGTGTGGTAAAATGACTCAAATGCACAATTCTAACAAATAGATGTGTAGTATGATAAATAAAAATCACATTTATGTTAGTTATATGCACACAATTATAGGTAAAAAGGGCAACTCTATGTGTCAAAAGTGTATTTCAATAATGAATGGTTTTGGAAAAATTATTTTTTCTAAGAGATGGAACAACAAACAAGATGGTTGATGACTCTTAAAGGTGTGGAGGTGGAATGGATTTTACTATTATTACACGAGAATACAGCCAAGCACATTAACATCCCTAGAATTACTTAAGTAGGTGTAACTTCATAATGGCCCACACAATAAAATACCTCAAGGATTCAATATGTAGGGATTCAGTTGCAAAAAATTAGCTCACCTTTTTCCTTTCTTTCGAGGCCTTAACAACTTTCCCAAATAATCTATATCTCTACTCAAGGAGGTACATGGTGGGTAACTTCAATCTATACCAATCCTTGCACCACACTATAAAGACGTCCAGAGGTCTTATGTTTTAAAAATACAAGGATTTATATGGATTTAGTGAATTGAGAGCCCATCTACAAATGCTTGATCCTAGGAGGGTCTCTCCTAGTCTCTTCACCTCCAAGTCTCAGTGGGCTAAGGATCTTGGGGCTCAGCTAAACATAATGACGACTCATTCTTGAGGTACAACTTTGGCACTCTCCCCTTTATATACACTACCAAAAAACCATGGTTGAGGTTGTCCCTTGGGGTGATGAAATTCCCAAGAAAACCTCCTAAAGGGAAATATTGATGCTAGTATTTTTATCCCTAACAGTGATATCGTTAAGAAACCCCCCTAAAAAAATATTATTTTTTTTTGCAAATCTTTCATTTTTTTGGAAAAATATATTAATTTATATTGGTGAATCTTTCCTTTTTAAAAATATTAATTTTAGTGGCAATTTTTAAATCACTAGAAATTTGTAGATAATCTTGGTGAATCTTGATGAAAAATAGGAAAATGCATTAATTACCATGGTGAATCCTTTTTAAAAAAAAATCCTATGAAAAAGTAAGGGCCTCAAGGTGGTAGTGACTGACTAGTTTAAGGTGTAGTACTCATGTCTATAATTCCTTAATTCCTTAAAATTTTAAATCTAACATTAAATATTTTAAATTGGCCCTAAATTATTTTTTACCATTTATTTTATTCATAATCTAATAGTTTAGGTTTTACTTTAGGCCCAGTGGGCATTAAATCTCTACAAGTATATTTTGGCCCATAATATTTAATCCAAACCATTAGATTATAAATCTTCAATGACCCAAATACAATTTCAAGCTTGATGGATATTGGAGATCTATTAATACATTTTAACACATGGAATACAACCACTACCACTAAAAAAATTATTGATCCCCAGGCTCACACAAAACACAAGGGAAGAGCATACACAAGCTAGCCCAACCTTGGGTTAACATAAAAATTAAGTAAGCTAGAAAGTGTTTTTGATCTCTAGGTTCACACTGTTATTGCCTATTAAGATACCCAAGATCTAGAGGCCAAAAGGAAATCACAAAGAGATCAATATGTAATGCTCAAGATTGCAATGGAATTAATTATCCAACAACTCAATATAAATTACAAATGATACCACTTAGTTATATATCCAAGGCGAGACATAAGATGTCATAACATTATGGAAAATTTCTTAATCTTATGATATGAGACAACTAACTTGACATAAAAATTAAAAAGATAAGTTATAGACATGAAAACTAAGTCTTTTAGAAATAATTTTAGGACCTAAGTAAATATAACATGTGAATATGTCCTCTCAGTCCCTAGTAAGTGAAATAACTAGGTACAAGATATTTATTCACACCAACACCCCCTTAAGTGCAACTTAGGGAGTAGATTATTATAAAAATGATGCAAAGATTCAAGGATATGTCCCAGCTACTATGCCATATTAGGTACCCATGTACAAATGTAAATGAAATATCTCATAAATAGAGAAAAAGAGAAAACCAAATGGGACAAAACTCCTCCCCAAAAGAGAGATGAAAAAAATACTCTCAATGATGCATGAGAAGGATAAATCCCCATGTGAGGAAAAGGACGCCCCCATAAGAGAGAAAAAGAAGAGAGACCATGCAGCCCCCCTAAATAGCGAGCCTCCTACAATGGTAGAAGCTGAAAATTGAATGTTGAAGATAATCCAATCTCATTGAACAAGGTTCTTTCCCTTAGGAAGAAACAAAATCGAGAATGTATGCAAGAGTTCTTCCCATTCTTGAAAGGAAGATGTCAGAAGAAGAATGATATGAGATGCCTTTGAACTATGCTCAAGTTTCCCCATGTCAATACCAAAAGATAACACATCCAAACAAGTATTCTAGACCACATAGCTAAAGATATCAATCCAAAATATCCTAGAGACGAATGTAGAATACAATCCAAAGACAAAGATACCTCCTCTAAAGACAAAGAACACTCATCCAATTGTTTTCAAAAAGTATCCACACTCACATCAAACTGTGAAGAATGATCATGTAGATAATGAACAAGAGGTTCAAAGAGTTCCCTTACAAAAACTAAAGAAGGATCATATCCATCAAAGAGAAGATATATGTAATCAATGGTGTCTTCCAAATCTGAAATCTGAGACTCATAAAACAACCCACATATGTTTTTCAAGTATGCATCTGAAGTAGATGTAGTTGGAAGACGATGAAGATTTAGTTGCATTGAATCACAAGAAGCTATATATATAGCAACACAACCATCATCAAATGCAACAATAGATGGAGGAGATGAAATGCAAGGCTCAAGAATGTGATCTGATGTGAGAACTCCCAAGTTCAAGAAGCCAAATATCTCCTCTAAATCATTGTTCACACTAGAAGTGTGATCAACAGTCAAAGGAACAAAATCATCATCAGAAGAAAAATCTGCAAAGGTGTACAACCAAGATGAATGATCAACCATCCTAGTAGCAATAATCTCTCTACCCTCCAAGTCTCTAATGATAACTGAATAAAGAGTGAATTCCACAGTCCTCCCATCCCCATCATGTGTAATTTCTAATAGATAGAAAGAAGATTGTTTGAAAAATGAGGTACACACAAAAGATCATTGAAAGTGCCTTCCCCGATATCAATAGATCCCTTCCCAATTACACTCATGTATGTATTTTTTCCCATCAAAATAGGAGACATAGTACAAGGCTTAAAATAAGAGAATATAAACTATGAAGATGCCATATGATGAGATGCTCCTGAATCTAGAAGCCATCTCCCTTATCTAAGACCTATAGTAGCAAAAAGAGATTTAACTTTATGCCTAATTTAGAAGCCAAACAAGCATGACCTTTGTCCTTTTTAGACTATTTTGAAGAAGAAGAAGGTGACTTAGACATTCTGTAAGGAAAATCAATTTGATTCTTTTTGAGATGTTTCAACTCATCAATATCCTTCTTATAACAAGAATGTTCATCATGTCCAAGCTTCTTGCAATATGAACAAGTAGGCTTCTCCTTCTTATATGATTTCTCTTTGGAAGATAATTTATTCTTTACTTGATCTAAATGTGGATTATTTTGTAATATCGTCAAATTGGACCTAGGGGAAATTTCACATTTTAGCACTTTTCCTAGCATTTATGATGCCTAAATGCATTTATGAAAAGAGCCTCATGGGTTGGAATTTTATGATTCCAACTCCACGAGGTCCATTAACGAAGCAACAATAGTCAGTCACCTTGTTTCCTAAAAACTAGCATTGTGGATGCTTGTGCGGTGTGCTAGAGTCTGAGCGGTTTTCTAAGTTTGAAATGGTTAATCTCAAATCCTAGCTCTTGACACGTGTACATGTAGTCATTTTCTCAGGTGTAATGACTCTTTCCACCCTTACATGCAACAAAACACCCATTTACTCTCATTTTTGGGGGTTCTCTCCAATAGCTCTATCGAACTGAGGTATCTCCAATAGCCAACACTATCTAGAAAGCATTCAACGGTGTGTCTACATGTTCAAGAGGGGGTTGAGGCCTATTGGTAACACTCTCTTGCTCTCATCTATTTGCGTATTTATTAGATCTCTTTGTTCATTTACTACTTGGTGGTGTGGGTTCTCCTCCTCAAGTGGGGATTGTTTTCACCACTTCCTTTTGTCTATTTCAAATTACTCTCTCTATCTATTTGGCTGTCTATGGCAGTGGGAACACCAAAATGGGGATTTGATTGTGGCAATCCTTGAAACACCCCCAACATTTTTCCTGGTTCATCTTATGTGCAAGTTGCGAAGATGGAGTTTAGACGGAGGATTCAAATGATTGGTTGTTTGTAAGTCCTCATTTAGTTCTCCTTGTGTTTTCTCTTAGTTTTTGTTTCCTATCTTGTCATTTTGTTAAAAAAACCTCAAATCTATATTAGATAATGAATTTTTTTGTCTTTTTGTCCAAGTCTTGGGTTCTATGTTGCTCTAGATGCTAGTACATCCTTTGAACTCCAACGCGTCACACTGGCATCTTGATTTTTCACTATAGTCTATTGGTCGGGAGCTCTTCCTTTGGAGGGAGAAATCTAGAAAATTTTCTCTCTCAAATTATAAAGTAGTCTTACATGATAATTGGTATGTGTATATTTTCTTTGCAATTTCTTCATTCAGCTAGTATTGAGGTGGTTAAGTGCAGTTCACTCCCTAGGATTCTCTTGCGAATGAAGAGACTCGTGAACAATGAATCCCCCTTATCTCACATTTTGTTTAACCCGATGTGAACATGTCAGATCTTTTTCTTCAATGTTTTATTGTTTATGATAATGCTTTCTCTAAGGAATATTTTGATATGCTAGATAATGCTCTAGATGATTTCTTGGAAGCATCTTCCCCTATTCGTAGATCTTTTGAACAAACTTCTTCTTCGCAAGCTGAAGAGTTAGTAAATGTTGTTGTAGTCTCTGCAATTTCTCCAAGTCCTTAGAGACTCATTGTTTACTTGACTCCGGCTATCCCCTCTCCTAAGAGGATTCATTCTATTTATGGAATTCTATATCATAATGATTCACCATATTTATATTCAATAATCGTAAAAGCTAGACTTACTTCTTATAATGTTGTTGGGAACACATATAATACAAGAAGAAATAAGAAGAATTTGGATCAACAACATTTTGTTCCTACACCTCAACCTACTCAAGTTCCTACTTGTTGACCACCTTCCCAGCCAAGTCTTCCTTCAGCACCTAAACCTATGACTAGAGCACCTAGAGATTATGATCTTGTCAAGAACCTTTGTGTTACTATGGCTAAGATCTCACTTTGTGATTTCTTTAGACCGCTCCAATTTACCAAGGTATACTTCAGGAAACCTTGCAAAAAATCCTCTTTCCTACCTCCACTAGGCCAACATATGTTAATGCATTGATGGCTCATATTTGTGTAGATTCTCCAAATATCACGTTCTATCTATAAGAAATTTTTCCCCCAAATGTGCAGAAGCAAGCAAATCCTTTATTTATTATAGTTAATGTTAATACTATTGGTATTAGATGTATTATCGTCAACACCCATTTAGCTCTCAACATTTGTGGTATAGATTTACCACCTAAGATTAAATTTGATTCTTCTTCATTTGTTGCTTCTTTTTTTATTTGTGGATTTGATAATGTTGGATGACAAGCCCTAGGCAAGATAATCTTGCCTTTGTGGTTAGGCCCCGTTACCTTACCCACCTTGGTTTATGTGATGCTTGGCCCCTTACCTTATAATCTTCTTCTGGGGAGACCATGGATTCATGCTATGGGTGTTGTAACTTCCACTCTACATTGATCTTTGAAGTTTGTTGCAAATAATCGAGTGGTCATGGTCAAAGTTGACCCAAAATTTGTTCACCTTTGTGAACTAGCAATCGCTAGTCATGCTTCAGTTGTCTCCACTCTTAAGAATTGTATTCCATCTCTAATCTCCAATGTGATGATATGTTCCTCGATGATACCCTCCGTAGGGGTTGTCCTCAAAGTGAACATCATTGAAGAAGAACCACCTAAAGTAGAAAGTCTAAAGTCTTCCCCATCTACCTCTTCTTCTAAATCAAATGCATTTCTTGGTGATGATTAAGGGTCCTTGGAATTCTCTAAATTCTTCATTGGAGAATAAAAAGTGAATCCCGCTCATTTGAAACTTCTGAAAACCTCAAATACCTCTGATAAGGAATGGATCAAACTCCTATTAAGTGTTGGAATATGTTGTCATTGATGTCAAAAAGGGATCAGAGAAGAAGTTTTCTAATCCTGCGTAGAAGCACATAATGTTTTCATTGATGTCAAAAGGGAAAATTATGCAAAGGATTTTGTTAGCATGATGACAGAGGATGGATGTGATAGCAGTGGATCTGGTTCTGTAAGTGTAACATATTGATGATGCTAAAGTGCATATCTTGAAAATGTTGTCATGAAGTTGCAGAGAGTCTCACATATAGTAGAAGAGGAAACAAGCTATAGATTTGATGTGGGTTTCTTGAGATCTTTCTAGAAAGGTATTGTGCAATTCAAGAAGTTTTATTTCTACTCTCGAGTGTTAAGGTTTATCAATTAAACCCTAAGGATACTTGCAGTCATGGGGTTTAGAATAGATTTCTATTTTGATGTTGACTTAGTTTCAACGGTTATTAGTTGCATTAGTTGCAACTTATGTTGTTGAAGTCATGAGGGTGACCAGCCCCTCTACCTAGCACTTTAAGGATATACATTGCTATCTATTCGACGAAAGTGAATGAAGTTGCGAGGTTCCAATTTTTCCTAACCTATGTCACAGGGTTCTCAAGTTTCAAAACATTTTTATTTAGTGACTTAGTGTTGTTGGTGATGTCGCGGGTCTTCAAGTCTTTCTAACCTATTTCCTAAGGTTCTCAAGTTTCAAAACCTCCCAACTCAGTGACTTAGCTAATGGAGTGAAGGAAGGAAGAAGATTCTCCTTGTTATCAGCAAGTTGCAAATTTTCACAATATCATAACCTCTGACAAGAGGTTCTAAATTTCAGGTTTGTAGCGACTTAGCGATGGTGCAATAAGAAGGAAGGAAGTGCTCTGAGTGGGACTCATCCATAATGATGATGCAAACATGTGGCATGATTGGATTGATTAAATGGTAATCCAAATCTTTGTTGTGGATTACGGAGTAGTAACATGGCGATGAGGTGGGTAGGTGAAGTCTTCAAGTGTTTTCATCAGAATGACATTCCATCATCAATAGGACTCTTAAGGTTTTCCCTCTGATGCAATGATGACCTTCCCATCATCCTGATAGAGTGGTGTCAGTAGGACATTGAAGGATGTCTCCCTAACAACCCAATGACCTACCCATCGGTGAAACAATATGCTATTGCTAGGACTATGGAGCTAGTCCCAATGATTGGGCAATAGGAGATAGCATGTCGACTGTGGGAACCAGTGAGGTGGACATTGAAGTGAGACCTGATAAGATAAGAATTATGTGTAATAATGAGGCGAATGATAGGATGACACATGCTAGTATATGATAGGGGGTGATGACATACGATGACACGATGGCGTGGGGACCACTAGTATACAATAGTGAATGGAATCAGCATGACAACACCATATCAATGAGAGTGGAGTTGATGTCTCTTTGATGGATCAGTGGATATCTCATTGGAGTGACATCAATGTATCAGTAGGACCTTGAAGCATGTCTCCTCGACGGAGTGATAAGCTAACTAGGACCTGATAGGATGGTGATGTCAAAGGTGTACACACAGTAGTAGCCTGCTAACCCTACTGAGATGTTGGTGGGGCCCGAGAAAGACCCATGAGGTCAGTGGGGAATGGTGCATCTTACACAAGATAGATTGCACGATGTTGGTGAAAGGATTTCTCATCAGTGTGACTTTGATGTACTGGTGGGAGTCTGAAAGATGTCCCTCTGATGGAGCGATAAGGCGAGAAGTCATTGGTTTGTGATGAAGGACTAATAGGTGGTGAAGAATGATTGCTCGGTGTGATAATTTGCATCACTATTGTGAATTTGGTGGTGATGACATGGATGACATGTAGGTTGTGGGTCTAATCATATAACATTGCAACCATATTAGTGTGACCTACTTGTTTTGGAGAGATTTGGTAAAGTGTCCCAGTGACAGAGCAATATGATTGATCGACTATGGAGATCAAGTGATAAAGATCAAATGGCGATAAGTGATTAGTATGAGATGAGAATCAATGTGATAGTCAAACTAGAGCTAATCAAACGATGGTGATTTAAAGGTGTTGAGATGAATGGAAAGTGCAAGATTGTGGCGCAGAATCTGTAGATCAACGGCCCAGATTTGAATGTAGTAATCACAAATGGCTAACTCTATGTGAATAGAGGTTGCGACTGGTAATCGACACAAATGAAGGAATTTATTGGTCTAGCTACACCAAGCAACCAATTGAATGAAGATTTGATCTGTTAGGTGGTAGAACAGATTGCAAATGAGTTCAAGATTGAATCAAATTGAATGTACAGTAGAGAGCATTAACTGTATAATCTGATTCTTAGGGTTTGACATAGAGAATGAATAAAATTCTTTGTAACCAGATTAAAAGCTAGGAAACTCGATGCAAGATATGGCAATATCTAGTAAACTCTATTAGGTATCTTAATTATGAGTTGGACTATGGTGTGTGACTCGAGGTGATCTGGAAGCTTGCTAGAGAAGTTAGCGAATAAAGGAAACCCTAGCAGAAGGCTAGAGAACATTTTAATGGTGGTGAGAATCTTGGGGAAGAGATTGCAGATCGGTGGAGTTAAGCAGAAATAAAACAATCTGAATATTATTGATTGAGTGGTATCTGCAGTGTGTGTGTGTGTGTGTGTGTAAATTCTGAGAGTACATAGGGTGTTGAATAGAGTTATGTATTGTTGAGTGCGCAACAGAGGCAAAGAGAGAAGAGAGTGTATAGTGCAGATGTATGAGGCATTGCAGAAAGGGAAAGAAAAGCAGAGTTGCAAGATAGAACAGTGATTTTTTTGTGCAAAGGAGAGTACAAATCAGGGGAGTGTTGTTGAGAATGCAACTTTAGTAGCAAAGTGTAAGTTGCAGTGTGTGCAACAATGTACTAAATGTAATTATTCATTATAGGTTAGGCATAACCAATTTATGCATATTTGAGCTTTAATCATTGAAAGAGGTTGTAGCCTCATTGTACTGAGTTTTAGCTCAAATTAGGGGATTGTAGTCTCCTTGAAGTTGTTGCTGCATCCTTGGAGTTGTAGCTCCTAAATCAGGAAGTTGTTGCTTCCTTGAAGTTGTAGCTTCTAAATTAGGGTTTTGTTGCATCCTTGGGGTTATAGCTCCTAAATTAGGTAGTTGATTCTTCCTTGGGTTATAGCCCTAAAACATTGTAATAGAGGTTTTATTTGTGACATTGGATTTGAGCAGTAGACTCAAGTAGCCTTGGTCACTATGGTTTGTCCCATATCAGGTTTTCCATGTATACATGGTATTATGTGATGCTTTTGTGTGTATGCATATTTATGTCTCCTCACATTAGTACCTACTCATTAATTAGTAAAGGAAGTAATCTACATAAAGGTTTTTAAGAGCTATTTTTTTGATATCTAGTGATTCAACCCCCTCTTAGTAGATCATTGTCTTCCAAAAATTAGAATTTGAGCCCTAGGTTCCCTAGGAGAAGCTTAATCAACTTAGGTAGATCTTGGTAGAGTGAACACAATGGTTAGTCAAGAAAGTTTACTTGCATATGATGCACCTATCTTTGATGGATCAAGATATATTTTTTGGAGCTCATTGATTGAAGGATATTTGCAATCCATAGGATTTTATGTTTGGATGTTAGTTGTAAATGGATATACAGGTTCTGCTACACCTTAATTAACTGAATCCATTGACACAATTGTTAACATGCCTCCACCTAGGAACATTATTGAGTTATAGAGTTTACAAGGGAAGATTCAAGCAATTCATAGATTCATATTTCAATTGGCTAATTGCACCCTTCTTTTCACTCGCTTATTAAAGAAGGATGTTCATTTTATATGGGATGAGGAGTGTCAGAAAGCTTTTGAATCAATAAAAACTTACTTGACCAATCCTCCCATATTTGTGTCGGCTATGCAGGATAGACCCTTTTTGCTATACCTTGCCACATCACCGTATGTTTTGGAAACTTTTCTCACTCGATATGATGATTTTAGGAAAGAGTGGTCTACTACATTAGTCACGTCCTAGTTGATTATGAAACTCATTATTCTTCCATGGAGAAACAATGTATTGCTCTCATCTTTGCAACGCAAAAGTTAAGGCACTAGCTTCTTCATGTTGAAACACATGTTATTGTGAAAAGTGATCTTCTAAAGCATTTATTTTCTAGCGCTGACCTCACTGGGAGATTATTGAAGTTAGTAATGTTGGTTTCTAAGTTTGAGATAAAGTTTGTTACTCAAAAATTGATAAAAGGAAAAAAGGTTGTTGATCAATTGGCAGATGCTCCCTCACCTCACTCCTTCCCAGGTTTGGACTTGTTCCTCAATGAGGATATTCTCATCATTTATAATTATCTTGTGTGGAAGATGTATTTTGATGGTTTGAGATGTCATATCAACTCCAAAGTGGGTGTGGTTCTAATATCACCTTAAGGTAAGTTGGTCCCTCTCTCCTTTCAATTGGAATTTAATTGCACCAACATTGCTAAGTATAAATCCCTTATTACTGGCTTGTGTGTTTCCATTGCATTAAAGATAAAACATCTCCACATACATGGTGACTCTGAACTTATTGTGAATGATATTACAAGAGCCTAGCAAGCTAAGAAAAATATTTTTTCTCAGTATCCAAACCTTGCTTTGTCTTTTCTTAACCAATTCTCCTCTTTCACAATAGATAGTGTCCGTAGGAGAGAAAATTGGCATGTGGATTCCATGGCGAGCACTGCCTTCTTCATACCCTTAGATAAGGATATGAAAGAATAAAATTTTTTGGTCCATGTTCTTTGATCTCCTTTTTTTTTATCATCCTAAATTTGATGCTCTCATATGTTCTCACATGGACTCAAGAGAATGAATTCTAACATCTACAACTATCTTAGAAAGACTGGAAATTTTCTCGATGATGTGACAAAAAATGATTGCACTCATATACGAAAGATTTCAATCTATTATGTTATCCTATCAAATGTTCTCTATTGAAAATAGTACAATGGTTTACTTCTTAGATGTCTCGCTAAAGTGGAAATACCCCTTGCCCTTAAGGAAGCCTATTCGAGTTCCAAGGGTGGACACTTTGGTGGTGAATTCCTGGTAAAAAAATTCATCCACATGGTTTACTTTTGGAAGATGATGGAACAAGATTCCTTTGATTTTGTTAAGAAGTTCCCACAATGTCAACAACATAATCATCTTATCCACACTCAGGCTTAATAATTGCAAAACTAGACCTCTCCTTGGCCTTTCACGAAATGGGGGTTGGATATTATTGAGAAGATATCACCTCCTTCTTCTAAAGGACACATCTTTATCATCACTACTACAAATTACTTCATGAAGTGGGTCAAATCTATCCTACTTTGATCCATGAATGTTGAAGCCATCTATAGCTTCCTTCTGAATAATATCATTGCTCGCTTTAGATTTTCTTCTACACTTGTTTCTTAAAATTGTATGTCATTCAAGAAGAAGGAAGCAAAGCAATTCTTGGAGAAGTTCCACATTCAACATAGTTTTTCTACACCATATTATCCTCAATCTAATGGCCAAGCATAAATGTCTAAAAAAACTCTTGAGCTTATTATTTGCAAGACGGTAAACAAACATGGTACGGATTGGAATATTCAATTAACATATGCCTTGTGGACCTATTGTATGAGTGTTTGTATGGAAACAATAACAAAACCCTACAATCTCGTGTATGGTACCAAAGCTATCATGCCTTTAGAGTTGGAAATTCCATCTTTGTGGCTTTCCCTTAAAGGATTAATTGATAATGAGACTTACCAATCTAATAATTTGCATATGCTTGAGATGCTTGATGAGCACTATTTACAAGCCCTCAACCATCTTAAAGCTTATCAATGATCATTATCTAGAAAATATAATTAGTGTTCTCCCTAAAACCTTCAAGGTAGGTGACCTGGTTCTCTATGAGAATCAAAGAAATGTAAATGTGTCACCTGATCAAAGGGGAAAAATTATTCCTAATTGGTTGGGCCCTTACATTGTCATCTTTGTGTATGGTTATGGTGCATATCGATTGTCATCCATGGATGGGATGCCTCTAAAAGAACCTCTTAATGTAATGTGTTGGTGATTTTACCAGCAGAACCAAACAATCCCCTAAGAAGTAGCCAATTTCTATGATGAAGAACTATTAGGTTAGTGGCCAACACAATGAGCATAGGATTTTAAAGTTTGTACTCCTTCACTTTAGGCTCTATGAAACCTAGGAGGGTAATCCCAATTGCGTTTTCGTGCAATATAATCAATTAGTAACACATTTATACACAGATTAATTCCTTTTATAGCAGATAAAATCAATTTCATTGAAGATTTGGCAAATTTTCAAATGAAGGATTAACCATCTGCTAGGAATTGAAAATAATTCCACTTATACTACCCTTGAAGAGATTTTCTATTTAGGTATTATCTTCTCAGAAGTCTAGAGACAGGAACACTATTTGTTCATCTTATGCAAGATTTTATGACAAAATGACCAGTGTCTAATCAATTGGAGCAATGGAGTCAAGTACACAAGAGGATCAGTAATATACAAATTACTTATTTAAGGGATAAATAGACTATTTTTGTATGCTTTTCATTTACTAAAACTCACTGTGCAAGAAACATTTACTTCTTAGCAATCCTAAGCCATTCCTTACAAATTTTATGACCCTATTCAAGCATTTTAATTAATTCTTTGAATTAAAGCTGAAAACAGAGTAATACATTCAAATGAAATATTTGAAGACAAATGATAACACCATTAATATTTCTCATTCACGACTTTGAAATGAACATACATAGGAGAGTATCAATTCCTTGACTGATATTTTTCTCGATATTAGTAATTTCTATAAAACTCATTTAAGATCATTACATACATGACTTCTTATCCAAGATAAACTATTGGCCTACTTCAGAATTATATTCTAAGTTCCTTTTATGAACTTAGCTTTTACCTAGAACCCTATTAAGACTTCAGAATCTAACCTTTGTAATAAGCCCTGAAATGCCATTTTATAGGATAAGGGAGCAACGAGCATCAGGGTTAATTACATTTACATTTTATTTCATTTGCAAAGAAATTTGAGATATTCTTAGTTTGTTACATGCAATCATTTAAGGAAAATGGAATAGTAAAAAACCACATTCCACATTCCCTAAATGAAGACACACTAGCTCCTTGAAAAGAAGAGTTTGTTGTAACCATGTTGAATCCTCATCCTTGTTGACCAAAGAAGATTCTCCAATAGCAACTGCAGCACAAACTTGTATATCACATGTAAACAACATACGCATCACCAAGGTTAACTAGTCTGGCACTTCTCCTACATACTAGCTCGAAAAATTTCCACCTCAACACATGAAACAAGAAATCACATGAATTTTGAATAGGACAATCCAACAAAAAGGGAATGGTATCATAAAAAAAATAGGTTGCCATCATCACTCTGAGTCATCACCCTCAGAGGATATTCGCCAATTTTTTATTCATGGTGGGATTGGAGAAACTGTCACCACCTCTTTATCAAGATTCCTCAATAGTACCAAGTAGAGGGGATAATAATTTCCCTCTGATTTAGCGTCACCCTCATTTTCTGAAGGGTTATTAAGAACCTCACATGGAGAATTTCATTCCTTTGGATAGGCCTTATAATTTTCACTCTCCATCCATGCCCTCTTTTCATATTTTACCATCCTCTCCTCTTTGCGTTTGATTAATTCTTCTGAAACTGTCTGCTCTTTTGGATGGTAATTTTCCTTGGTACTATACTCCTTGAATTTCCCTACTCCTACTCTTATTTTTGGCATATCAAGAGCTCCATGCATTCCATCTTTATTCTCAAGACCTCCCTTAGGCTCAAACAAGCACAACCCCTTAGATTTTTGAATCATTATGACAGACCTAATTGCCTAGAATTTTTACACACTTCTCAGGAAAATTCAATTCCTGCACACTTCTTTATAAACCTTCAAGCCTCATTCATTGCAAAATGAATTATGACATGGAAAATCACTCTAGTAATCTTCATTAAATAGGCAATTTGAAGCATGCAAGATTAATGACTTGAAATCTCCTTATGTGAGAAAGTTGGTAACTTACAGCTCAAGATTGAATCTAAGTCATTGCTTTTAAAGCACTTAAAACTTCATCCATGGGAAACAACAATGCCAACTCAAGTGTTGCAATCTTTCAATCAACATGTATCACCAACCTAATCCGTGCTTTCATTAATATCGGAAAAGTACACAAGACAAGTTTTCTTAGAGGGAAATTTTCTTTATACACTTCATTGCTTCATCGTTGATCCTTCCCTAATCCTAAGGTGCTCATTAGCAATGAAGTTACTTATGCAATGACTTCCTGTTCATTGGATTTTCCTACTTTAAAGCTTTATCAATGGACCTCCAGTTCTTTCACTGATTCCCTTTTTTCTTTGCATGAGATCCCCAGGATGTTGCCACATTGTTCCTTCCATTAATGGTTATCACCTATCGCTGATTTATTTTATCATCACCTAGCTTTTTCAATGATGAAAACATCCCTGTGATGGCCTTTAACCCTTGATTCTATGTCCTAACTTCTAGTCACATCTATTCCTTCATTGTACATGGCCAATTCAAACTTCATGCCTAGGATCCCATCAGCGATGAGAGACATTATGGAAACACCAGATCTTGGACATGTGCACCTGCATAAAAACAAATGGCACTAAAGACATCGTCCATAAGATCATATTAAATTAGCAAAAGAAAAACTCTTTTAGAAGGCACTGATCGCTTATTGCTAATTTAGAACTTAAGTTCTGAGATAAATCCGCAATAAGCGATAAGGCCTTCATTCATCGCTAATTCTCCTCATATATTGTGTAACAAATTAGTGATGAATGGTTTACATTATTTATAGGGTTCATCGCACATCGCTAATGTGAGAACTACTTTTCACAACATATCTGCAATCACACGGTGTGACAACATATCACTTATCGCTATTACAAATTTTTTTTTCAATGGCCATCTATGATGGACGATAAGAGAAAAAGGCTAAGAACATCGCTCATCACTCTTAAAAATTTGAAGGATCAAATTCTATTATGATGAGTGATATCAAAGGAAAGTACTGCTCATTGTTGATTCAAGGTGTAAACCTATGAATAAATCAGCAATGAGCGATATAGTTACAAGGGCAATTGAGACTTAAGTGAAAGTTTTAGGCACGTGCTCATAAGTTGTTCTTATGAAGGGGACTCCCTAGGACAATAATTAACTCAAAAACCTCTAAGTTATATAAAAAGCATAAGGGCTCAAGGATCCTTACCCAATTTTATAAAATAGAAAGGTTTGAACCTAGGCTAGAAAGGGCCAGTTACCAGGTGACAATGAGTGACTAAGGATACATTAAAATAACTAGCAACAGGTAATAGGGATTCAATGGCTAATAGAATAATATAAGTTTTTTCAGATAGCAACCCTATATCTAAATGCGATAAGGTTTTTAGCATGGATCAAGGAAAAATTCTTTTGAGGGTTCCATCATAATGCATCTTCACTAATACTATGTGTAGTGTCTATGTGTCATATGTGCAATGTTCACTATTTAGGGGTTGTAGCATTGCGGGTTGTGTCATTTCTTCATTGACACATTATAAAAAAGTTTGTGGTATGATGCAACCATGTGTGTGTGAGAGAGAGACATACATGTGTGTGTGTTCCACTATGTTATGTATCCATGCATTACATTACATCTTTTGGTTAGGAAATTAAATCATCATTGTATTTAATTAACATACATCTATGTGTGTTTATTAAATCATGATAACATCTAATCTAAAAATTCATCCATGTTTATAAAATCCATAGCATCAACATACAAGAAAGTATGGAACATACACATCATATAAAGAAAACCATAATGCCAAGAATCAAAGTCTCATGAGTGTATATATATAAATATAAATATATCAATGTCATGTACATGTATCATGCCACTATTATCAAAAAATGAGTGGCTATTGTATATATGTATTAGTGTCTATACATAAAAAGTGATCTATAAAATACGAGTCATGACTACAA
>VDFB02318410.1:0-19832 GCA_007258455.2 Sequoia sempervirens | reverse complement strand
ATTATGAGGAAAATGCTTTAGTATGTTGACATATTCGCAAACGGCATAAAAGTTGCGTTTCTTGCCCTATGCCACCTACCTATTCATTACATATATTTCCATACATTTATCCCTCACCCTATTTACATGCTTAGACATGCCAATAATTGTTTCCTATTTATTGCACCAATGCATACTAAGGTCATTAGATATAATACGAAAGAATCGATGAAGATTATCTAGGCAACAAAAAGTGTATAGTTTTGCATCGCATAGGGTCCATGTTCGATGTTCTGCAAAGGAAACCATTCTTTAGCCATAGAGCTAACAATTCTCTTCTCGCATCGACTTTCTTAAAGTATTTGCTTCAATGGCCTAATTTATCGATCCCAACCATCACTATTTAATATAGTTTAAGTTATGCTTATGTGTGAATTCATTCTATATGATTATCCTAGATTACACATGAAGAATGCTTATTTTCCTTTACATCTTTTGTGGACTTGGTCAATCGTGCATTGCCTAGATATCTTTCTAGGGCTCCTCATTACATTAGGGTTGTTTAGATCTATAATTTTCTAAGTTCATATTCTATCTTAACGTCTAAATGTGATTTTTAACTCTTGTGTTTGATTTGGCATGTGGGAGATAATATCAAGCTCTGCCACCTTTTGGTTGGATTTTTAATACTAAATTTAAACATTTTCAACTTAAAATTCATTTTCAATGCAAATTAAAATTGAAAAATATTTCTTGGATTAGTCTACGATGAGAGATAATGTAGAGAGACACAAATGTAATAATTTCATAGAATAAATAACACATGTAGTAACTTGGATTGACATACAAATGACACTAGAAGACATGGAACTGAAAAAGAAGTAGTTGACATACTGTTATTGTGAACAAACCCTTTTGAGAGAAACCTAGTCCCCAAGTAGAACCAATTATATTATTAGGAATTGCAGAGTTCACAATATAACTCCAAGCTCTATCATTCATAGGAGAACATACAAATCAATATACTATCAAATGAAAATTGCTAGTGTAATCATACTCATAAAAAAGTTGCATAATACCTTCAACCTAAGAAGGCAATATACGAGAATGAGAAAAGCTATGAATGTTTGAAAATACTAGCTAATTAAGGCATCCTTATCCGTACAAAAATTTCATTTGCTAAATTCAAGATTTTTCAAGCTGGTAAATATCCTTACAAAGGAGTTTGGTCCAACACTCAAGTAGTGTTATTATGAATTTTTCATAACTACTCCATAATTTTTTCCAAGTCCACAATTAACTTTCTCATCATGTTCTTTCTTTTTCGATAACTCTTACACACCTTACAACATGTCATGGCTTTAATTTACTCCATAGCCCTCCCCCTTTCCCCTATATTGTGGGCCCACTTTGATTAGAGCAACATTAAGAAATAATAAATGTGCAAATAACACATTTTTTAATTGAGTGTGATCACACAGTTTGACCTTGTTGAATCTTATTTATACTCTTAGTTAGGTACCAATATCTATCTCTAGTTTTATCCCTTCCTTACCCAAGGTAGATCTATGATTGTGATTCAATTGATCTTGATCACTTATGCACTTGTGGAAATGATCCATTTTCTTTTATATTTCAAATAAAATTTATAATCATGCAATTAGTGTTATCCTAGAATTTCTACAACTTTTCCCTCAAAAATACTATTTTTATAAACACATTTAATAATAAAGAATAGTCTATAGAGGAAAAAAATATCAATTATAATTTAAATGTAACCTATTGGCCAGTATAAATTTAAAATTCAATTATTTTATATTATATTTTTAAACTATGTTAAAATTCGTAATTCATATATATTAAAAATCACTCACATCTTTCAAGAAATTATTATTTTTAAACATGAAAGTTGCTTCACACTCTAAGATACTTTGGATATCATTTTTCTATTATAATTATTTTCTCTTCACCAGCTAGGCTAGTGAGAAAATAGTTTTTCAATATTTTTAAAAGTGGCATTAAAAATTTAATACACAGTTTAATTATTTACATAAAAAATAATAAAAATGTGTGTCACATTCAAGCACGTTTTCTTTGCTTGTACATATTATTTGATGAAAAATATTATTTTTTCTTTTACAATATTTAAAAAAAGGAGTACTCAAACTACATTGAATACCCTCTAACTTTTATTATGAAATTTCTTTGAAATTTGAAGTGAATTTTTGTGATTTAGTATGTGAAGTTACTTGTTGGTGTAGCCATTTACTTTAGGACTATATTTCATTGCTCAATTATTGAGGTTTGATTATAGAACTATTTCCTCAAACTTTTTCCTCTTAGTATAAAGACTTTTGTAGATCATTGAGTATTATTATCAAGTGTTTACCCTCTTCATATGGTATTAGAGCCACTCCAACTTTGAATCCAAATAGTATAATCTTGCGCTTGTGACGGTGATCTCTATCCAAAATTTTTGAGCCATGGAAATGACCCTTGTTGTTATTGGTTTTACTTGATAATGAAGATCTAGGAAGGGCATGCATATAGTTGATGAGGGCATTGAATTCTATGCCTAGTAGTTTTCTTTGGATATCTATACATAATACAAATGCAACCCCTAATGTGGTGTTGAATGCAACATCACATGATAATCTAGGCGACTTGATCATTGATTTGAGTAGTTAGAAATATACTGGAGAATAATTCAATAAATGGTAGCACTTATAGATGCCGACAATAGATGATATTGACTAGAGTGAGAAACATCACTATGTAGGATTTTTCTATTACTCACACATATGTTCACGGAGAAATGGTTGATATTAATTTGCAAAAGGTAAAGGGTTATCAAATTGCAAAATAATAAAAGATTTTAAGGCTACAAATCTGAAGGCTAAGCGAAGCTTGGAGAATTATGAGTAATGTTGTGGCTAAAGTTCAAAAATAGCTACAAAAATATGTGGATTTCACTTTCTATTGATATCTCACACGTTGATAGAACTTCACCAGAGAAGTGAATAAGAGTAGGCCCTATTGACATTATGCATAACCCAAAGTTCAAGTTTCTCATGGTGAGTAAGTTTTAGAATTATTGTGGCAATATGTTTGGAAAAACTCTCATGTCCCTTGACAAATTGTTCATGAAATACAAGGTAGTGATGACCCATATGGCTAGAGAGGTCAAGAAGCTTAGATCCAATATTCACAATAAGGAGATCTGTGAGATGATAACAATTGTGGAGAGTCCACGTGCAGTGATTATTATTATGGAGTCCTAAACCAAGACCGCTCGTGGTCTTCGTATGTTGAACATTGTGTGGGCTCAATAATTCAACATAGAGTTAAGGAAGTCCTTCTAAAGGAAATAGTACAAGGCGAAGAAGAAGGCCTTTAGCAAGTATGCATAGAGATATGAGAATGGAGATGGTAAAAAGAGCATGAAGGATAAGCTTGAGAAGATGAAGAAGTATGCATATCTTATGAGGGTTTTACCTCACTTTCAGGTGAAAAAGATGAAAGTAAGGCTCGTCTTATGGAAATCCAAGCGAATGGTACAATAATTCAACAAAAAATAAAGTACACATATTATTGTTTTAAGGAGGAATATATTTTTTAGGAGCCAAGTAGGTTCTATTAGGGAATTATGTATGTTTCCACTTGTTCCTCTTCCACATATTAATGCCCATAAAATTTTCAAAAGATTAATACCTTTCACAAATCTTGGATTAATAAGAAATAATATATTGCTATATTCAACCAACTCTCTACTACCACTAGTATGAGACTTCAGTTAAGTTGGAATGCATGGCTAATGACTTGAGTTGTATGACAGATAACAGGGACTACCTCCAGTTAATAGGGGATGACCATTCTTGCATGAATGGTGTCGAGTAATGTTTCAGTTGACAAGAAATCACTTGGATCCAACTTGGGCGCCCAAGATGCTTTCTTGGAATTACCTCTTTTGCATGTTGAGATATTTCTGAAGGCTCAGTTAAGTGGGATTACTTTCGGGTGCCAACTTTGAGGAGGAGCTTTGGAATTATCAATAGAATGAAGGTTGAGTTGTGACCTTAGTTTGGGACGCCCAAATGGATGAAGCACATATTTTAGCATTGTTCTTCATGGGATAACCCCACTTGCATGAGATATGGCGTAACTTTTAGGGATAGGGCTTGAGAATTGTAATTGTAACTCATGTTGGAGTTTACAAAGTAAATCAAAGCCTATTTATATCAAGCAAGTTGAATAGAGTTATCATAGTTTTATTGCATGTTGTGAAGAAGATTGGTGAAGACAGAAGAAGCATTCTCAATCAAGATTGGATATATTGTATTTCAGAGATTGAATAATAGAATAATTCTTGGTGGAGTTTTTTCCCGAAACCGTTTCTCCACGGTACATCTTGTGTAATATTTCTAATATCCTATCTAGTTCTTCTATCAACTTCTGTCTACATTCTACAACAGTAAAATGGATTAATCAAGATAATTAGCCGCAAATAATATATGTAACAAAGGAAAAGCTTATTTAGATTAGAAATATTAAAGTTTTAAAGAGTATTAAGCTAAGAAAACACCCCATTTTTCAACAATTAACTGATTCAAATTCATAGATCACCTCTTTTATTTTCTATGCAATCATGTTATATGTACTTCATTTTATTTCCCCTTTTCTCTCCTTTTTATATTATTCCATTTATCTATCTAAATTAGATCATGATAGATTGGGAAAAGCTTAGGATTTAAGTTACTTTTTCCCTTAGCTTCATTGGCATACATTGCTATTAGAAAATTTGTCTTTGAAGTGTAGATGCAAGAAATTAATCTAATATTAGTATCCATTAACTCACATATATTATCCAAATTTTTATTATAATATTAAGTTTGAATGAGAATATTTATTTACTTTTAACAAAACATAAATAATTATTAAGGGTACTATATTTCATCCATAGATGTTCAGAGATAATATTGCGAGTGTAAATAAACTTTGTCTTACTATTCAATGGATCGATTATAGGAAAGAAAAAATGACACGAGTGGCAATTTACAACAAAGAGAGAGAGAGAGGTGTGGAAAGGATTTTGTATTATTGGTGATAATAAATGGAAATAAAGGACATACAAAGCCTAGGGAGTGGATGATTGAATAGCATAGTACTCGTATGCTTTTTCTTATTATACAATGATATTGAGCTACTACGTCATGCACTCTGCTCGATGAATTGGTTTATCCTTTTTCAAGCAACCATTAACAATAAGATGTTACATTTAAATGCCAACTAGGGACACATTTCTAAGGTGACACTACACAAAATAAAAGACTACTAATCCAGGTTAATGTTATGGGTGAATATTATATCTATAAATTAATGAATTTTGATAAACTATAGCTATGAGTACTCATTTTTAATAAATTAAAATATAGTTTAGAATGAGAAACTAATTACTAATTTTAACAAAAAAGTGACAACATACCTTAGGTGGGACCTTGCTTAGGTATCAACACTCTCTTAATTCATAGGATAATTATCTCCTCAACTCTTCATGCACAATTTGATTGAATATTTTAGATAAAAGATTCACACTTTCTTTCCATTTAAAAGATAAAATGCAATTTTTGAAGAAAATATTATAGGGTAATTCATTATGTACATTTTTACAATACATAATAAGCTAACTCTAGATAACTAGGAGTGCTAGATACAACTTGTCAACTCATTACATCAAAGTAGGAAAATGACTATTTTGTAGTTAAGACACCAAATAAAATTAGACATGAAGTCCTAATTTGATTCTACTGACAAAGATAAGGAAACTAATTTTGTAGGCATGCTAAACATATGGAAAAGGTGTTGGTGATGAGCGAAAGAGTTTGCTTCTTTACGAAAAAGTCCCACTCGTGGCAAAGAGTTTTAAATTTTCCAATAGCTCGTGGCTAACTCGACTATAGGTTCAATCCCTATTGTTGCAGGTTCACAATCCTTCGCCTATGGGTTATCAAATCTTATGGCTATAGGTCAACAATGGTTTGTTGGTTATGAATTATTGCTTCCTTCTTGCTAAATGTCAGATTATTTTTGCACACAAGGAACTTATTCATTATAATCAACATAATTCACCATAATATTTCATCATATTTTTGAAATAATCACATACACATGAAAGTATCAATCAGCTTATCGGCAGTTACTTCTAATACTTTATAATTGAATATTGAGTCTTTGGGAATGCCTAAAAATGTTATGGAAGTATCATTGGAATAAATGAAATAGCCGTAATTAAAATAACAATTCTACAACCCATTAGTACTCATGGCATAAAGAATGGGGCCATAGGTTTTACACACATCCTCATTAGTGTTCAATTTAGATTGAAAATCTGTAAGGTTCTTGTCAAGTTGGTGTACCTTACATTGATTTGACGTACAAACGGTGGATTGGTGGTCAAAACCTCCCTTAGTATGATCATATGTAGTAGTGTTACAAGATGTTAGAAACATAGGTATATATTCATAATTTGGATAAAAAATAGATTTTAATAAATTGAGGGTCATTTGGATAGTAGTAGTTTCGTGTCTAGTGTAACAAATTCTTAAATTTTTATATTTCCTATCATGAACACGCATTTATAGTTGATTTTAAAGAAAGGTTCATGCATTCAAGGTTTGTTTGCATCAATTGAGCTTGATATTCAACCACTTATATTTTAAGCACACTATTTTGCATCAATGTAGAGTCAAAGATTATGACCTCAACAAAGGAATCAATTTTTATATTGTGACAAATTGATTCTACATTTTGAAAATCTACATTCGCTCAATGATTTGAGAGATAAGCCATCTATTTCTCACATCTAATTTCATAGACATGCTTTCATTTTATTATCATTTCCATGCCATTACTCATTCAAGCTTAATTTGAATTTGATTGTTTGTATATTTTTAATTAGAAAGTATTTAACATTATGAGATTTTTCATCTCAAAGTTTTGAAAAATTTGACATTCTTTAGACCCATATAATTTTTCCTTAGAGTTTAAATCTCAATTTTCACATTTATATTTTTACGCAGAAGGCATGTCCCTATTTGAGCTTCTTAAGCTCATTTTTCCAGTCATGGTTCACAAGCCTCGAGAGGCCCTACAAGGGGGTTAAAGGAATCTCAACCATGCATCATTTTTCATCATTTTTTTGGCATGCCTGTCGAGCTCCTCCTGATCTTTCCCCAGAATCTTTGGGTGCTGCAATGGAGCCACCAGTGCCCACTTGATGGTCACAGAGGATGTGTCTGTACCTACGGTAATCATGTTCTACGCAACAGAAGGAAAAACTGGAACTGCAACTGAGGAAAGAATCACCAACAGAGAGATTTTAGGGCCTTTCAAAATTATAATAGAAAGGGGTAAGAAAAGCATACCAGGGTAGTGGCCTTCACCACATCGTCTTTACTGTCAGATTGAATGTCATGGTCGTCTAGATTATAGATGAGAAGATCGATTAAGTCTTGATCATGCATCCCCAATTTCTCACGGTGCTTGCCAACGAATTTCTGGATAAAGGAATCTCTTTTCTTCTGTAGCTTTTTCATGGTGAATATGAGACCTTGCAGATCAAGCCACTTGAGAAATGGCGGGTAGTGGGCGACTACAAATACACCATATAAATAGAAAGTTTCTTCTACCATCTTCTTTAGGTAATGCCCTTCTTGGAAATCCTCGAAATCATGAGATCTCAAGACTCTCTTGCTGTCAACCATGCACACAATTATATTAGATGTGAGATCGGAAAGCCTGAATTTCATGTTTACTGGCACGACTTCTCGATGGAAACTCTCAAATAGGGAACCAATGCTGGTGGAAAATTCCTATATACGCAAGTGTTTGAAGGAATCGATTATGTTTGTAGAGAAGATCTCGATGGTGCACATATTTTGAAGGTCTCGCAATTGTGAATTGTAGGGCAGGAGAGAAAACATTTTGTAGTCATAGCCCAAAAGCTTTCTTGTAGCCGTCTGTCGGCATGATGCCAAGGCTTTGTCATTTGTTGTAAGCCATTGTTTTGCACACTCTGAGGAGGTGACGACCAAGACTAGGTGGAAACCAAGGCGAAGATGCATGATGGGCCCATAACGTTTGGAAAGAGAGGCCAAAAATATGGTGAATGGCATTCTTCTTTCTCAGTAGATGCAGATGCTCGATTATTGGCCACGATGTAGGATGTGGTTTGAAATCCACTGCTATTACGCAAACAATAAACAACCGAACAAAGAAAAACTATCCTTGATACACAAACTATTTGAAAGTAAAATCATTATCCCATGTCGCATCTTTTAAAACTAAAATTTCTTAAAATGAGTAAATGGGGGAATATCAACCTAATAGTGTGTGTGTGTTCTAACGAAAACATTTTGACCATAAAAGGGTTTGAAGCATTGAAATTACCCAATTGCGTGGTGTGCAAAAGCAGACAACCCACTCGAATCTATAAAACTTATAGTTTCATGCCGATATATATAGAAGGGAAGTAGAAATAGCTTCCTAGCTGATCCTTCACTTGAAATTGATATGTGAAGTTCCTGCCGAGTGGGATAGTGTAAAATTTATTCCCAACAAAACATCTTGCCATGAGTTTCTTCTGTGTTGCACACCATATGTGAACCATGATAGAACATTCTTGCTTGCAAATAAATACCAACAAAAAAGGACTGCGTAAAGAGTACGGAACAAAAAATTACCATGAAAACAAGAAAGGTTCATCCAAGCTATTGTAGACATTTATCGTCAAATTTTCATTCATCACATAATCAACTTGAGCTCTAGAAACTGACCATTGAGAAGAATCCCCTGCCCAATACAAAACCAAGAATAGCATTTTTCATAAGAAAAAAACCCTAGGCCGATATAGTCCCTTGCAATGTACTAATTTATGCTTCTCCCTTGACCAATAAATTGTGGCAACATTCTAATCTCATAAATTAAGGTAGCATGTTACATGCGTGTACAAAAATGGTAGCTTTCGAACAGAGTATGGACATTTATCAGGTTACGCGTCAGCTCAAATACCATCATCAAAGTTAAGATTTGTTACTTGGCTGAGGGAAAATGAAATGGGCATTAGTGGAAGGGAAATAAATATTTGTTTAGAAAACATACACTGAGTGTTGATATGATGTGAAAAGTTCTCTAGTGGAATGGTGATCTGTATGACTGTGCTAGATCCATTATCCTAGCAGATCTGCATGAGGTAATACAATTGGGAGAGTAAAATGGATCTGCTTCTTGACAACAAAATCCCATGGCTACGTCGTAGCATTTGATTGATTTTGTAGATTGCAAATGGTTAGGTGGGTGCTGTCACTGTTATTTAGATTCCTCAAATTAATTCTTTTTGAAGAAATTAACAGTTGAAGACATGTGGAAAACACATAAAGCTTTCATCTATTTATATATTAAACTACCTAAAATGTTGGCAATCTATTGCAACTGTTGACAGCTCACAAAGTTTTCGATGACATGAGAGGAGGAGAATGAGAGAGCTTATCATGGAATGTGATGATTGCAGCGTACTGAAGAGATGGAGATCCCTAGGAAGCATTGGCGTTATTTCACCATATGCAATTGCCACCATTCTCCCAACCTGTGCCAAAATACGAGCTTTGGAATAGTGTATTCACATCCATCGAAGCATCGTGTAGAGGGGATTTCTTTCTGATGTTGTTGTCGCCAATGCCCTACTAGACATGTACTCAAAATGTGCAAACATATCTAAAGCTCGTGAACATATCTAATTAGGCTACAAAATCCTAGTGGTAATGTATGTTCCCAATGTCTTGATTCTTGGGACTTAATGGTTATAGGAGTCATCTTTCGCGTGTCTTAGGAAGTACACGATTTAGGTAAAAGTTAAGTGATCCTCTATGGAAGATGTTAAAGAGGTGAAACTAATGACACTCAATCTTGTTGGTGTTATTTATTTTAGAAAATTTTGGATTTAGTTTCACCATAAAAGATTTTTTTTTCTTATATTAATAGTGTGTTGTTTTAAAATTAATTATGTTTAAGAAAGTTATTTAATTAATTAAATTAAGCAGAGAATTGAATATTAATGTTTTGATTATTAGATTCTATTTTTGTATTTGGTACAACTTATGTCGATATTGTAGGGTATGTAATGATGCATTTAGACATTACACAAACACATTAATTTGATCAAAATGGTCTATATATACATAGACCATCTAACAATAAATTTAAAGTGTAAACAAGATCAATTATCTTTGTGATAAAAATGAAATTTTGCTTAAAATTGTAGGGGTACTAAAGGCCTTTGGATTGTACAGTTCTATTGCATCTAAGAATCTAAGAATTAGGCAATTGATTCTATGTAGGGTATAACGGATACAACATTTTCCATATCACTTTTATATGGACAAGTCATAACCACTGATGCAATATACTTTTTGAAATTATTTGTATAGAGAAAAAAATTAATCTAGTGTTGGCCATCGAAACATATTTTATATGTTATGGTTAAAGAAAGATTAGGGTAGTGAATTGACAAAAAATGTAGGCAATACACTATGGCACAAGTAGCTCTTGAAGGCCAATAATAGAAGGAAAAAATAGATCCCAATGCCAACTAAAATGCCATATTTGAATTGACTTGCAAAGATTAGTCATGAAAGCAAGGTTTGTTTGATAATTAAATTTCAATGATACTTTTTGAAGTAGTCAAGAATATGATAATTAAGCTCTTCAAGTTAGGATTCAGTGATCTTTTTTAAAAACAAACGCATCCTTCTCTGTTATCTTAATTTGGTTTTGTTATCTCAATTCATACTCTTAATAAATAACTCTTACACTTTTCAAATTGATGCAAAATATGAGCATAAAAAGGATTCTTTATGCCAACTTTTAAAATAGAGTAGATTTTTACACAATTTTGATTGAGATACTTTTCTCATTTTATAATAAATTAGAACTTTATATAAAAAAATCTCCATACTAGAGTTAAAATGATTTTCTAAATGATTACTAACAAATTTATCTTATTTACTATACAAATATGTGCAAAAATGGGACAGATTTTTCTTAAAAAATATTATATTGCATTCATTGAGAGAGAGTGAGAGAGAGTGTATATCAAATTCATGTGATCATTGAAAGGATGGATTATACAAGGAAAAATCGATACACTTCACTTATTTAGGAGTGGTAATAGACAAGGCGTAGAAGGCCTCTTGTATTATTGGTGATAATAAGTAGAAATAAAGGACGTAGAAAGCCTAGGGAGTGAAGTTGACGGGGTAGACGGGATTTTTATTGGGATAGAAGAGGCCAAAATGGCGCTCGATCTCTGGTCCGCGCTTCAGATTCTCGTTGAACAAGGCGAAAACGTAGGTGTGGATGGGCTTTCCAGGTCTCCTGGGCGTTCCCTCGTGGGACAGTACGTGCCTGATGAGGTTGTTATTGTACACCCTCGCGTTGTCCACGGTGGCCACCCCATCATCTCCCGCAGACGGCCACCCACTCTCTGTAATGAGCAGCGCTAGGTCTGGATGTCCCGCTCTCTCACACGCGGCAATGAGAGAGTCCACAATGGCGTCGAACAAGTTCCTGTATTCACGACCTCCGTCGTGGACGACCGGGGCAGAAGGCTTGAAGAGCGCGTAGTCTAAGGATATCTGGGCCTTGTTGCCCACATAACTGAAATAAGGGTACACATTCGCCATGAATGGAGACCCGTTCTCTGCCAAGAAGCTCAGCAGAGGGCGGAGCGTGTCCTTGAGATCGTTGCGGAACTCTCCCTGCGAAGGCGGATAAGAATTCCCGAGCACAGATGAGGCGTGGGTGGTGGACACCTTTATATGCTTGTGCAGATTGGCGCTGCGGACCGCGGTCTGAATGTTCCGCATTGCAGGGACGAGATATGAGACATATTTCTCGTTTCCGTAATGCAACACCTCGTTTCCCACTGAAATGTATTTGATGTTTGCCGCCGGGTAGAAGGCGCGAACGTTGTCGTTCACCCACCCGTTGGCTGCCGCCTGGTTGCCTGCTATCTTCTCAAGCTCCTCGTTGCTCACCCCCACTATTACTTCAATGCCCGTGTTTTCCAGGGCTCTCAGAGCTTCGTGATGTGCCTCAAAAATCCTCCCTTTTCCGATGTTGTAGCGCTTCAACAACCACTCGCGCGGGCTCGGTAGATTCCTAATTCCATAACACCTCCAACTGCAGGGCATTTCTAAATTTAACGTTGAAAATCACGTCACAATCACAAATACGCAGCCAGTCGCTTTCAATAACGAATTCTAACAATGGTGCAATATATGTGTATACATACCTCTCGCCGCCATGGATCTTGAACTGGTTGCCTGTGGTTCAACAAACTCACTTCTTTGAAAAGAAGCTCGAAATCACTTGTTTGGTTTACACAGATGGAATACTTGTGAAAGTACTCGTTAATGAAAATCACAAGGCACGATCGGGTATTTATAGTTCGCAATTGAATCGGTCATTGCAGGGCCCTGTCCTAGAAACCATTTCTAAGGCGACTTTGCCACTAAATGATAAGGAAAATCCGAACTGCTGAACCTCGAAGTCGCGCTTAGATAGCGGCCAGATGGTCTAGCGCTTGTTTCATCAAATTCATGCCCCCTTATCGTAACAACACGACTGCATTCAATCTCATTTGTTGGATAACTTGCTCACGGTTCTAGAAGGATAATGCCTATCTTCACAAATAGAATTCAAGAGATTGGAGTTTCTTTTTAAGTTAAAAAAGATTATATTACTTTGTCCATCGAACGTACAGTCGACATAATTATCCCGCCCCGCATCTATTAAGAATGCACACCACATGCAACTGTTTTACCCGTTTGACCTGCAACTCGGATGCAAATTTGAACTTCAACCTACCGCAACCTCCACAGCATTAGAGTTTGTATGGCCGAATTAGAGATATAGATGACCTACTTGCCACAGCATTAGAGTTTGTATATTTCTAGTTGCCGCGTGCGGTAGAAGACTTTCAGGTAATTTCTGTCTCAAGTGCGTTTGCAATGTTGATAGATTAGTTTGAATACTGGGAAAGCAACAACTATTTGTTTCAAACACTTCCTCTAGATTGATAGATTTTGATTCGCAACGAAAAGACACTTGGGACTGTCACTAGGTATTATTAACACATCATTTCAAGTGGCGCAGTAAACTTTGAAGGCTACTTTAGGAAAATAAAATAAGGGTAAATAAATGAGATAGACGATAAAAGATGAACTAGGTTGATGGTACTCAATTATAAATTACCACTTTCTCATCTAAAATCATATTTTGTTATCAAGATGGGAGGATGGAATTGTTTCTAGGCCCCTGAGTTTTGAGATGATATGGTGTTTACATGACACCGCATTGTTGTATAAAAACTACATTAAATAGGGGAGAGAATCTGGTAGTTGAGCACCCTAACTTTGCGCTTCTTAAAATCCTACCTGAATATTTCAAAAAATTCTGAAATTTTTTACAACAGCGTACTTGGCAACACCCCTACTTATAACTAAGGTTTCAGGGCCACATCATCAAATATGATGCCACATCAGCATGCTTTTTGTCGAGGTGTCCGAAAAGGTCCAAAAACAAGTGGGACCGATACTTGTGCACTAAATCAAGTTTTATCGTTGTGCTGATGTAGCATCACATGATTTGTTGCTTTTTAGATCTAAGGAATACATATTATTCAATTATTGGTAGTTATCGTCAACACTAACAACTTTAAAGTCACAACAATTGGTTAAATATTATTAAAAATATTGGGCATTAAATCAGCAAATGCTATAGCAACTATTGGAAAATGCTCAACCACTGGGTCCTTTCCCTTAGAACATGGTCTGTCCTCAAATAATTGTGTGATTTTGTAATGTTGAAATTTACACATCCATGCCATTTTGCACTTAGGTTTTGGTCTATTATGAGGAAAATGCTTTAGTATGTTGACATATTCGCAAACGGCATAAAAGTTGCGTTTCTTGCCCTATGCCACCTACCTATTCATTACATATATTTCCATACATTTATCCCTCACCCTATTTACATGCTTAGACATTCCAATAATTTTGTCCTATTTATTGCACCAATGCATACTAGGAACCATTAGATATAATGAAAGAGAAGAATCGATAAAGATTATCTAGGCAAGAAAAAGTGTATAGTTTTGCATTGCATAGGGTCGATGTTCGATATTCTGCAAAGGAAACCATTCCTTAGCCATAGAGCTAACAATTCTCTTCTCGCATTGACTTTCTTAAAGTATATGCTTCGATGGTCTAACTTATCAATCCCAACCATCACTATTTAATATAGTTTAATTTATGCTTATATGTGAATGCATTCTATATGATTATCCTAGATTACACACGAAGAATGTTTATTTTCCTTTGCATCTTTTGTGAACTTGGTCAATCGTACATTACCTAGATATCCTTCTAGGGCTCCTCATTACATTAGGTTTTTTTAGATCTATAATCTTCTAAGTTCATACTCTACCTTAAGGTCTAAATGTGATTTTTAGCTCTTGTGTTTGATTTGGCATGTGGGTGATAACATCAAGCTTTGTCACCTTTTGATTAGATTTTTAAATACTAAATTTAAACATTTTCAACTTAAAACTCATTTTCAATGCAAATTAAAATCAAAAAAAATTTCTTACATTAGTATGTGATGAGAGATAATGCAGAGAGACACAAATGTAATAATTTCATAGAATAAATAACACATGAAGTAACTTGCATTGGCATACAAATGACACTAGAAGACGTGCAACTAAAAAAGAAGTAGTTGACATACTATTATTGTGAAGAAACCCTTTTGAGAGAAACCTAGTCTCCAAGTGGAGCCAATTATATTATTAGCAATTGCAGAGTTCGCAATATAAATCCAAGCTCTACAATTCATAGGAGAACACGCAACTCAATAAACTATCAAATAAAAATTGGTAGTGTAATCGTACTGATAAAAAAATTGCATAACACCTTCAACCTAAGAAGACAACAAACGAGAATGATAAAAGCTATGAATGTTCAAAAATACTAGCTAATTAAGGCATCCTTATCCATGCAAAAATTTCATTGCTAAATTCAAGATTTTTCAACTGGTAAAAAAATTAAAATATCCACTACAAAAGTTTGGTCCAACACTCAAGTAGTGTTATTATGAATTTTTCATAACTACTCCATAATTTTTTCCAAGTCCACAATTAACTTTCTCATCATGTTCTTTCTTTTTCGATAACTCTTACACACCTTACAACATGTCATGGCTTTAATTTACTCAATAGCCCTCCCCATTTCCCCTATATTGTGGGCCCACTTTGATTAGAGCAACATTAAGAAATAATAAATGTGCAAATAACACATTTTTTAATTGAGTGTGATCACACAGTTTGACCTTGTTGAATCTTATTTATACTCTTAGTTAGGTACCAATATCTATCTCTAGTTTTATCCCTTCCTTACCCAAGGTAGATCTATGATTGTGATTCAATTGATCTTGATCACTTATGCACTTGTGGAAATGATCCATTTTCTTTTATATTTCAAATAAAATTTATAATCATGCAATTAGTGTTATCCTAGAATTTCTACAACTTTTCCCTCAAAAATACTATTTTTATAAACACATTTAATAATAAAGAATAGTCTATAGAGGAAAAAAAATATCAATTATAACTTAAATGTAACCTATTGGCCAGTATAAATTTAAAATTCAATTATTTTATATTATATTTTTAAACTATGTTAAAATTCGTAATTCATATATATTAAAAATCACTCACATCTTTCAAGAAATTATTATTTTTAAACATGAAAGTTGCTTCACACTCTAAGATACTTTGGATATCATTTTTTTATTATAATTATTTTCTCTTCACCAGCTAGGCTAGTGAGAAAATAGTTTTTCAATATTTTTAAAAGTGGCATTAAAAATTTAATACACAGTTTAATTATTTACATAAAAAATAATAAAAATGTGTGTCACATTCAAGCACGTTTTCTTTGCTTGTACATATTATTTGATGAAAAATATTATTTTTTCTTTTACAATATTTAAAAAAGGAGTACTCAAACTACATTGAATACCCTCTAACTTTTATTATGAAATTTCTTTGAAATTTGAAGTGAATTTTTGTGATTTAGTATGTGAAGTTACTTGTTGGTGTAGCCATTTACTTTAGGACTATATTTCATTGCTCAATTATTGAGGTTTGATTATAGAACTATTTCCTCAAACTTTTTCCTCTTAGTATAAAGACTTTTGTAGATCATTGAGTATTATTATCAAGTGTTTACCCTCTTCATATGGTATTAGAGCCACTCCAACTTTGAATCCAAATACTATAATCTTGCGCTTGTGACGGTGATCTCTATCCAAATTTTTTGAGCCATGGAAATGACCCTTGTCGTTATTGGTTTTACTTGATAATGAAGATCTAGGAAGGGCATGCATATAGTTGATGAGGGCATTGAATTCTATGCCTAGTAGTTTTCTTTGGATATCTATACATAATACAAATGCAACCCCTAATGTGGTGTTGAATGCAACATCACATGATAATCTAGGCGACTTGATCATTGATTTGAGTAGTTAGAAATATACTGGAGAATAATTCAATAAATGGTAGCACTTATAGATGCCGACAATAGATGATATTGACTAGAGTGAGAAACATCACTGTGTAGGATTTTTCTATTACTCACACATATGTTCACGGAGAAATGGTTGATATTAATTTGCAAAAGGTAAAGGGTTATCAAATTGCAAAATAATAAAATATTTTAAGGCTACAAATCTGAAGGCTAAGCGAAGCTTGGAGAATTATGAGTAATGTTGTGGCTAAAGTTCAAAAATAGCTACAAAAATATGTGGATTTCACTTTCTATTGATATCTCACACGCTGATAGAACTTCACCAGAGAAGTGAATAAGAGTAGGCCCTATTGACATTATGCATAACCCAAAGTTCAAGTTTCTCATGGTGAGTAAGTTTTAGAATTATTGTGGCAATATGTTTGGAAAAACTCTCATGTCCCTTGACAAATTGTTCATGAAATACAAGGTAGTGATGACCCATATGGCTAGAGAGGTCAAGAAGCTTAGATCCAATATTCACAATAAGGAGATCTGTGAGATTATAACAATTGCGGAGAGTCCACGTGCAGTGATTATTATTATGGAGTCCTAAACCAAGACCGCTCGTGGTCTTCGTATGTTGAACATTGTGTGGGCTCAATAATTCAACATAGAGTTAAGGAAGTCCTTCTAAAGGAAATAGTACAAGGCGAAGAAGGCCTTTTATAGTATGCATAGAGATATGAGGAATGGAGATGGTAAAAAGGCATGGAAGGGATAAGCTTGAGGAAGATGAAGAGAATATGCATATCTTATGAGGGGTTTTACCTCCTTTCAGTGAAAAAGATGAAAGTAATTTCGTCTTATGGAAATCCAAGTGAATGGTACAATAATTCCACAAAAAATAAATTACACATATTATTGTTTTAAGGAGGAATATATTTTTTAGGAGCCAAGTAGGTTCTATTAGGGAATTATGTATGTTTCCACTTGTTCCTCTTCCACATATTAATGCCCATAAAATTTTCAAAAGATTAATACCTTTCACAAATCTTGGATTAATAAGAAATAATATATTGCTATATTCAACCAACTCTCTACTACCACTAGTATGAGACTTCAGTTAAGTTGGAATGCATGGCTAATGACTTGAGTTGTATGACAGATAACAGGGACTACCTCCAGTTAATAGGGGATGACCATTCTTGCATGAATGGTGTCGAGTAATGTTTCAGTTGACAAGAAATCACTTGGATCCAACTTGGGCGCCCAAGATGCTTTCTTGGAATTACCTCTTTTGCATGTTGAGATATTTCTGAAGGCTCAGTTAAGTGGGATTACTTTCGGGTGCCAACTTTGAGGAGGAGCTTTGGAATTATCAATAGAATGAAGGTTGAGTTGTGACCTTAGTTTGGGACGCCCAAATGGATGAAGCACATATTTTAGCATTGTTCTTCATGGGATAACCCCACTTGCATGAGATATGGCGTAACTTTTAGGGATAGGGCTTGAGCATTGTAATTGTAACTCATGTTGGAGTTTACAAAGTAAATCAAAGCCTATTTATATCAAGCAAGTTGAATAGAGTTATCATAGTTTTAATGCATGTTGTGAAGAAGATTGGTGAAGGCAGAAGAAGCATTCTCAATCAAGATTGGAGATATTGTATTTCAGAGATTGAATAATAGAATAATTCTTGGTGGAGTTTTTTCCCGAAACCGTTTCTCCACGGTACATCTTGTGTAATCTTTCTAATATCCTATCTAGTTCTTCTATCAACTTCTGTCTACATTCTACAACAGTAAAATGGATTAATCAAGATAATTAGCCGCAAATAATATATGTAACAAAGGAAAAGATTATTTAGATTAGAAATATTAAAGTTTTAAAGAGTATTAAGCTAAGAAAACACCCCATTTTTTTTTTTTTTACTGATTCAAATTCATAGATCACCTCTTTTATTTTCTATGCAATCATGTTATATGTACTTCATTTTATTTCCCCTTTTCTCTCCTTTTTATATTATTCCATTTATCTATCTAAATTAGATCATGATAGATTGGGAAAAGCTTAGGATTTAAGTTACTTTTTCCCTTAGCTTCATTGGCATACATTGCTATTAGAAAATTTGTCTTTGAAGTGTAGATGCAAGAAATTAATCTAATATTAGTATCCATTAACTCACAGATATTATCCAAATTTTTATTATAATATTAAGTTTGAATGAGAATATTTATTTACTTTTAACAAAACATAAATAATTATTAAGGGTACTATATTTCATCCATAGATGTTCAGAGATAATATTGCGAGTGTAAATAAACTTTGTCTTACTATTCAATGGATTGATTATAGGAAAGAAAAAATGATACGAGTGGCAATTTACAACAAAGAGAGAGAGAGAGGTGTGGAAAGGATTTTGTATTATTGGTGATAATAAATGGAAATAAAGGACATACAAAGCCTAGGGAGTGGATGATTGAATAGCATAGTACTCGTATGCTTTTTCTTATTATACAATGATATTGAGCTACTACGTCATGCACTCTGCTCGATGAATTGGTTTATCCTTTTTCAAGCAACCATTAACAATAAGAGGTTACATTTAAATGCCAACTAGGGACACATTTCTAAGGTGACACTACACAAAATAAAAGACTACTAATCCAGGTTAATGTTATGGGTGAATATTATATCTATAAATTAATGAATTTTGATAAACTATAGCTATGAGTACTCATTTTTAATAAATTAAAATATAGTTTAGAATGAGAAACTAATTACTAATTTTAACAAAAAAGTGACAACATACCTTAGGTGGGACCTTGCTTAGGTATCAACACTCTCTTAATTCATAGGATAATTATCTCCTCAACTCTTCATGCACAATTTGATTGAATATTTAAAGATAAAAGATTCACACTTTCTTTCCATTTAAAAGATAAAATGCAATTTTTGAAGAAAAGATTATAGGGTAATTCATTATGTACATTTTTACAATACATAATAAGCTAACTCTAGATAACTAGGAGTGCTAGATACAACTTGTCAACTCATTACATCAAAGTAGGAAAATGACTATTTTGTAGTTAAGATACCAAATAAAATTAGACATGAAGTCCTAATTTGATTCTACTGACAAAGATAAGGAAACTAATTTTGTAGGCATGCTAAACATATGGAAAAGGTGTTGGTGATGAGCGAAAGAGTTTGCTTCTTTACGAAAAAGTC